>MU123760.1:0-186312 GCA_014904935.1 Melanogaster broomeanus | reverse complement strand
CACCCACGTTATATCACCGAGCTTCTTACCGGCATCTTACGAGCTGTTGGCCATCCCGCTGACGTTGCTTGCGTCAGAAAACGTATTGGTGACGATCTTACCTGGAACAACTCACGACTACCCTGGTGGCGTTCATCGCTCTGGCTTCTGATCCGAGTTGTGCTCCAAACTTCCCTTGAGTGGACTACTCTTGGACGTGACACCTACAAAGTGTTCATGCTATTCTTCATGCAGGAACTCGCGCAGGAGGCCATTGGAGCAGACACCTCGAGCGAGCTGCTCCGTTTCATGTCGGTCAAAATCAGCCGACGTCTGATGGAGCTTGGCTCATCGGTGCCTGATAAGGTCTTGCGCACGGCATTGCAGACATGTATCACCGTACGAGAAACCCTCGACAGGAGATGGGAGTTGGTGCAGGAAGACAAAACTGCATCCCCGCTTTGGACCGCTCCCTCCCAGCTCGATCTTTCGAGAGATACTCAGCTGTCGCTGCTCGGGAGTCGTGGCTACATCCATAACGCCCTCAAGAATTATGGCACCGACATTCCCCGTACACCCTACAATCCCGGGCATCGTTCGCGAGGCACTCTTGACGACTTTCTGTCGTCAGATGGCAGCTTCTTCAGTGATGCATACCTTGCTCAGCTGCATCTTACCCTATACGATGTTGAGCAAGCAGTCCAGCAGGGTACTGATGTTTGGGTTGCTCGCGTCATGAATGCTGACGACGCATGTGTGAAGCTCGAGATCTTGGCGGACAAGTATTCCTTGTCTGCGCTGAAGACATACACGAGCAACCCAGAGCATGTTTCCATCATGCTTCTCACGACGATGGAGTTTTGGATTGCCCTGGATAAAGTAGTCATTGAAGAGATCCCCATGCTGGCCGAGTACTCTCCGGAAATCCCCACAGCTCTTCTGGAGAGCCTTCTTCTTGACGACGCAGAGAACTTCCCCGTGCGTACCAGTACCTCGATACTCGCCACTCTGGAGCACGCCGGGGGCGATCAGTCTTTTCAAAGGAAGTGAATAACACCAGCTTTGCCATCCGTTACTACAACGGCTCCCCACGTCTTCAGGACCTCCAGGCCCGCATCGAAGAAGCTGCGCAGTGCGAGGTTAATCGTAAGGTGGCCCAACTTGAGAGCGCTAATGCTCAGTACACCAACCTTAGGCGAGAGATCGCAGCCACTGATCACACTTACACTGTTGATTGGTATGGCAACGACGTCCGTGTAAAGAGGAATCGCTGTCGCAAGTGCCAGCTCGAGAAACAACTAGATCAAATGAAAATATGCGTTCATGAGTGACCGCTGCCCGCCCGGCAGTTGGATGCTGCGGTTGTCGTATTTGAACTGGATTGCCCTGTGTCTTTCAACATGTGGCGCTCGGCAACATTCCACCTTCTAGTCGATATTTGCTCTCATATGCACCAAGCGACCTCTGTGGTGCTGGTGGGACGTACCGGGAATTCATGGCGCAAGGAACATCCTCGTCGCGACACAGTCCTTGTCTCTATCGGCTCTGAGGACGATGTGATGTCTGGCTTCGTCATAGGCCGTGCCTACTTATTCTTCTCATTCGCGCACCAGGGTACCAATTACCCATGCGCACTCGTTCACTGGATGGTGCCTATTGGGGACAACCCAGGTTGCGACACCGGTACGTGGGTGGTGAAGCTGGAGTTTGAGCGAAATTAATGGTCAACGGAGTATGGTCGTCATGCATCTGGATTCAATTGCGAGAGCCGCTCATCTTATTGGAACCTATGGGTCTACCCTTCTACCCGGAGACTTCTCAGATAGCCTTGATGTATTCAGAACGTTCTGCGTAAACCGTTGTGCAGACCATCACACGTTTGAATTTCTCTCGCATTAACCTGTATTAGCACATGGCACACATACATTAGTGCACTCGTACTTCAAAGAGAGGGTCTGGGCAACTGGTGGACTTGCGGGCCATTCGAAAAGCCATAACAAGTAGTAAAAGTCGGACCAGATTTCTGTGAGATTCCTGATGCCTCTAAAACGTAGTCGAGGTATTACACTGCCCGTCGATCAGTCATCACTCGTACAATGCAGCCGGTCCCCGCTACTTCTGTCAACTGTAGGGAGCAGCTTAGCATGCAAATAGATAGTGGGCACACATACATGAATGACAGACCTTCTCATGCCATCCGAGTAACACACTCCCGCTCACATCTCCCCATCCTGGCATGCCCATACCCTTGTATATATACTTCATGAGTGTATCCTGCTCGTCTTGCGATAGTGACTTCAGCACGGTCGGGATATCCGTTGCTTTTGTGATGTTTAACACCGAGACGACTGTTTGTAGCGTGAGGTTCTGAGGGTGTATCAGATGATCAGCACCGACGCCTTCTGTGGCATTAATTGCGAACGATAGACCTTTGCTTCCTCGACATTATGTCCATACGGTGGACTGTCCAAAGCGACATTCAATGCGCCTAGTATATCCCCCCTGTACTCGATGACGGGTTCAATTCCTGGATCTCCAAGTAAAATGGGGACGTATGTACTTGTTCAAGGAATTGCGTACAGCCGCTTGTTTCTGCTTGGTCTCGCTGAGAACTTGGGCATGGTTTCGTGGGTCGGGCGAGTAGAGTTCGCTTTCTTGAAGGACATCCTCGTCGTATGCGTCGACATCGATTTTGCGGAAGGACATGATGAAAGAAATCGAGTAGATGTTTGCAACTGATCTTCTCAGCTCGTCGTCGAGTCGTCGAGCTCCGCTGAGGGGTCACATTCCATTTTTGGTCGTGACTGGGACCCCCCGTCGATGAGGGAAACCATCCAAGCTTTGATCATTGCCACTACTTAGTACTGTTGCGCATATCGTCCCCGACTTGCTTGCACGATAATTCGATATGGACGGCATCAAGGCTGCAAAGTAGGTCGTACTATTCGAACAAACTCACAATGTCCCAACCACAATTTTACAGGAAACGCAAACTGACGGATAAATCCATACCGAATGCTCTCTCCCAATTACCCGAGTTCGCGCAGGAGTCCAAAATGTATCAAGACTTGCTGGAGATGGAACGAAAACTTGATTGGACCATGTCGAGAAAAAGAGTGGAGGTGCAGGACGCATTGGCACGAACCCCGACGGTATGTTGAAGCACAAGTATGAATCCCCTCGTGTTGCTAAGTACATACTGGATAGACAACACGGACACTGAGGGTATTCATCAGCCAGACCGTCTCCGGCCAAGCATGGCAAGTTGGTGAGACCGACGGCGAAGGCGAAGCGGTGAACTTCGAAACTGGACAGGGCATACCAGCGTGGTCGTTGAAAGTGGAAGGGCGTCTATTGGAGGTATGCTCTTGCCTCCGAAGTTGGGTTGGAACAGTATCACACTCAACCATGTGTAGGTACCAAATCAGCGGTCGCGCGACAAAGTGGCACCTCGCAAGTTCTCGACATTCATCAAGAGGATGATTGTCGACCTTGACCGGGATCCTACCTTGTACCCTGATGGTAACATTGTTGAGGTATGTGGTAAGTCTCCTTCTGTTGTGAGTCCTTACCCAACATGCTTGCAGTGGCCTCGACCACAAGGTGTACATCCCCCGCTCGACGGATTTACCATAAGACGAACGGGCGACCAACCAACTCGAGTTCGAATCATAATACATCTCGAGCAGAGCCCAGAACAGTACAAGCTTAGCCCAGAGCTGGGTAAGACACGAGTTACTTTCGTTTTGGCAGTGCAGCTACCTGACAGGGGCGCAACAGCCAACATCCTGGGCATTAAGGAAGAAAGCCGGATAGGTGTGGTACAAGCACTATGGAACTACATCAAAATAAATGGCCTGCAAGACAAGGTCGATCGCCGGAAGATAAGGCCGGATGATTATCTACGTCCAGTCAGTTCCCTGCGTCTTGTCAAGAAACCACGTGGTTCTAAATCTCTCGCTCCTCATAGATCTTTGCTGGGGATTCTATTGCATTCCAACAGCTGCCTGAGTTGGTGAATCGCTACCTCATGCCTCCGATCCTGTAATCATCCATTACACCCTCAATCCGGGAGTTCCTCCTCCGGAGCGAGCGTCTGCCTGGGATATCGAGATCAAAATGGAGGACACGAGTCTAAAGAACCGAATGGCGGTGATCGTGCAGTCGAGCAAAGAAAGCCTACAAGACCTTAGCAAATTAGACGATGAGGTAAATTACTCTACCACGCCGCGAAGTCGTTCTGGGCTGACATCCAAGCCCCCTGCAGATTGGACTCCTTGCGCAATCATTGCATAACTCGCATATGAAGCGGGTGTTCCTGCAAAGCTTCGCAGATGACCCAGCGAAGTTTATTCATACATGGCTGGAATCACAGTCACGAGATCTGGAAAGCATTCTTGGGAGTGGTCCCAGTGAAGGTGCTACCATCCGCACAGAGGAGCTGCGGCGGAGTGATTTCTTCAGGCTCCTTGGGTTGAGGAGGCTGTTGCAATTCAAGAAGGTATGCGCCTGGCGTCGAAGCAATAAACCGCTAGATCCCCTATTTTTGAAATTCCGTGTCAAGGTTGTGTTTATCATACAACTTTGTATATGCGTCGTTCCCCGTAATATTTGTCTTTGTTCCATATGTATGTTACTATGTTACTGGTTTTGCATCCGTCGTAACGACTAAATTTGTCAGAGAGGTGTGCTTTCAGTTGTTTGTCAAATCCAGAAGTCAGACCACTTGGCTAAACAGGGTCGGGAATCGCGATGCCTGAGTTGACCGAGGCACATTCCTTGCTCTCCACATCCATGGCTAGCAAACAGGTATGGGGTTCTATACTGCAGTATAAGGCTGTGGAGCTAACCGATGACTGCTGTCAGCTCGGCAAGTTGAGACAGGTTCGTCGTCTGGCTGTTCGCCGTTCACTCGACTGACACGCAAACACCAGTGGGCCGGGGAGAAAATATCGACCCGAGATAAGACTATCGTCGTAGATGAACTCAAGGAGTTAGAGCAAGACGTAGAACTCCGGAAGCAGGGTATAATTAGGTACGCTACGCTCCGGTATCGGGGATAAGACGTCCAACACCACCTCAACCTTCTCAGGCTGCAGGCAGCTTCGGAAGACTACTACCATGTGCTCTCCAAGAAGAAAGAATCTCCAGCTTCTGGAGAGGCCGAGGAGCTCATGCCGCTCGACGCACTCGGCATAGTTATGGTGACCCATGGTGAAGAGTTCGGCGATGACTCCGCCTTTGGCAAGTGTTGTCGCCTTTAGGCTTTCTGAATGTGCTGAATGACGGACACATGTTGCAGGAACGTCCCTCGTGAAGCTAGGCAGAGCTCAATGCAAGATAGCAACACTCCAAGAAGCATATGCGCTCACTTTCCAGGACACGTTCATCACATCGTGCGAGAAATTAGGGCAGGATATCAAGGATTATGAGTATCAGCGGAAGAAACTGGACAGTCGTCGGTAGGTTCATCATAATCTCGATGGACTGGACAGTTCTAACGCGCTACAACATGCAGGTTGAGCTATGATGCTGCCATAAGCAAACTCGAGAAGATCAAGAGCAGCAAGAAAGAGAAGGAGAAGGAAAGGCGGGAGGCAGAAGATGAACTCCAACGCTGTCGCTTACGTTTGTGAGTTGGTACCTCCCTGTGCACGATTGTCATACTCATTTCGAAACAGCGAGGAAACCTCCGAGGACGTGCACACTCGGATGCAGGCCATCCAGGAGAACGAGATTGTGCAATTACGCGAGTTGACGACATTCCTGGACACCCAATTCAACTTTGCAAGGCAATATTTCGAGATATTGCAGGACGTAAAAGCCAACTGGTGCAACGAGTGAGCTGTCACGGAACAAATTTCGCCTCATGTCATTGACATAGTATAAAGGAAGTTGGGCCAGTTCGAACACATGAAGACTATCTCCCGAACACGCACTCCTCCGCACGCTGACGATAACCAGTTCCATACCATACGCTCAAAGCGATCAACCCTTTCAACTCGTTCAGCCGCACTACCATCGTCGTCACCCGATCCAGAAGATGATGCGATCGGTCGTACCCCATCGCGACGCAAGTCCGATGCTGAGATTAAACCCACCCCTCTTTCCCGCTCTACATCCAGGGCTTCCCGGCAGCGTTCAGACAGTAACATCACTGCAGGTACCCCTGCCGAGAGCGCAAAACTCAGCAAGAGGATGAACGTTACCGGCTGGGCGTCCAACGCTGTAAGTTCTATCGCGGGCCGAGGAAAGAAGGACCGAGAAAACTTCGCTGCGTTACTGAATGACGATGAAGAGAAGGCTGACACCGACCCTCCCAACTTTACCCGCTCACCGAGCTTAAAGTCACTTTCTAAGAAGTCACCCAAAGTGAAGCCTGCGGACCTATCAGTCGAATCATCACCTAGGACTACCGGCCGCATTCTAAAGCCCCCGTCACAGCAGGAGAAGAAGCTAGTCAAGGCGCTCTATGACTTCAACGGCTCTTCAGACGAGCTACCCTTTAAGGCTGGTGATGAAATAACAGTTATTCACGAAGTGCTCGACGACTGGTGGCTTGGCATGCTGAAGGATGGTCGCAAGGGCCTGTTTCCTACAACATACACGGAGCCAGTCTCAAGACCCCCAACTTCCTCGAACTTCCGATCATCACCATTTGAACCCGAACATATAGACGGTCTCTCAGATGATACTCGCCATCGTACTCGTCATAATGACGTGACGGACGACGACGAATCGATCCACAATTACATGCGTATGGAGCCTCCTAATTCAGCTACTAGCTTTGGGTTCGACGTTCAAAGTATGACGAGCGCAGTGGAAGAGATGAGGAAGGAGCGGCACCTGATGCCCATCAAGCAAGCAGACTTCCCCAAGCTCCTCGTCGGGATCTCGTTCCTATTCTACCACCCTCCCTGTCGGGTAAAAGGACAAGCCCAGAAGTTACGAGGAGAGGACCGCCGCCACCCCCTCCGCCTCGTCGGTCGACGACCACTCTCGCACCACCACCCCTACCCGAACGTCCTCCTTTCAAAAATCGCTCGCAGACAGACAATCCATCACTTGCACCCGGATACTCGACCCCAGCATCGTCTATCAATAGCTCTCTAGGCCAAGATGTGTCACCATTTGACAGCTTGGTGGACATGTCTCTCAACTGTACGACCTTCGAGCAACATCCACGTGAACCCAGGGGTTTGTGTAAAAATTGTTTAAGGATGCACTAAGTGGTGTTTTTTTCCTGTTTTTAACGGTTTCTGCTGGTGTCATTACTATAATATAATTTTCTCTTAGCATTCCTCCGTACATAATCGTCTGCGTACGAATCATCTTATCGTCACGGTAAATTTTCTTGAATGTAGAATATAGATTCAAGCCGTTGATACGTTTTACAATACTCCGGGAAACAGCCACCAAGATGGTTCAGAAGAAAGAAAAAAGGCAACACGTATACAAAAACATTCTCCATGTTCGACTGACTCAAAGGTTACACAACCATTCAAATTAGTCTAGTCGATGAACGGGAACCCGAATCAGCAATGAGAGAGGCATAGTCTAACTTTGTAAGTCTGCTTGGCTTTTGAATTCAAGTACATTTGTGTTATCTGATTGAGCATAACACTAGTTATACAGTATGATCTGCCAGTGCATGAGGAATTTGTTCCAGTCCATACCATCAAGTAATAAGAAACTGTGCTACACTTCTATTAGTAAATCAATACTACTACAGCTGTTAGTGGCTGTTGAAAGCTGTCAGATAGGCTATTATAGTGACAGACACTGATGAACTGTGACTAAAGTTGGGTCCTGCTGATGACTTTGATGTTTGCCTCTTTGTCTACCTCCAAGTCTGGCAGTGCTCTGGCAGCTGCTTCCATTTCTTGATGTCTCTGTAGCATTTTGAGGAAGGTAACAATGTTTTCAGAGAGCTTGATAGACTTGGTGTTTTCAACATGATACCATTGGGAGTGCCAGTTTTTTGTGTAATATTGAAGATCATCCTTGAATATAGTCTGGATAACATCATATGCTGTACGTGTGAAGTAACAGCATTGTGGTGATGAAATGGAGTCCTTGGGATAAACATTGCTGACATAGTCAAGGATTTTGGAAATGTCAACAAGGTTTGGAGCTAGTAATGGTGGCCACTCCAGCTCCCTGCACAATCCATGGATTTCAACTGCACCATCTTGAATGAGAGTGACTATATCATAGGCATTGCTGTGAATCAACCCCATTTGGGAGAAAAGTCCTGGGGCATTGATGGTGCATGTAACCCGGATGTAGTGTTTGTCAAGAGGAATTAAGATGACTCCAGGATGTTTAATCATAATGTTGAGAAGCAGACACTCATGCTCAACACCATCCCACCAACATTTGTAGTGTAGTAAATTTCTGAGGAGATAGGTGGGTTGTGGCTTGGATGAGTTTTGGGCAGCAGTTGTGACCAGAATCTCATACCAATCATGAACAGTGTATGAATGATCATGAGATAGAAAGGCATGTAGAGTTTCTGGTGCTGGAATAGAAGATGGCAGCACAAGGTCTGAGTATTTTGGTGGATAATTCATATTATATGATAGTGGTGGTTTTGTTACAAGATTCAAACTGATAAATAGGGGGACTTAAGTATAATGTACAAGATGATCATGTGATGATGATGATGATGTCATTAACTGTACTGTCAGTGAAAAGCAAACAGTCGGACCACAAACTTGTTCCAACTTGCCAAACTGACAACTCAGTTCCGTAGCATTATACTACAGTATAGACGAAGATCATATTCTAATGGTGAAACACACATATGATGATACCTAAACTCATCTAACAATTCATACAACGGAATCTATAACCCGCACTCATACTTCAAGTTGGCCTCCTTCTTTGCTATGTGCCTCTGCCACTGGCAGGCTCAATTCGATCGTGATCCCAGATCCCCATCCATTTCTTCCACATCAAGTAAAGGCTGTTTGACCTTGGATACTTCCTTATTCCATGCAATTTCGGTGGTTAGGAGGGACATGTCAGAAGAGCCTGGCCTTGCAATGACGGGAGTGGTGGCACGAGAGCAGGGAGATGAAGGGGAATGTGAAGGGGAAAGGGAAAAATATTTCAAAGGAGTGCACGAGGTCGATCGGGACACTGAGTGCTGTGCAAACATCCCTCTTCTCGAGCCGATTGCTGTAAAGATGTGAGAGAAAGATGATGACATAGTATGCATGGCAACGGCATGGCATGTGCCAGATCCCATGTTCAGAAATCTGAGAGGACTGATGCTTGTGCCCTCCTCCATTCAAGTTGGCTCCAGAACAAAAGGGGGAGATACCCGCATCACTTCGTTTGAAACCGGAAGTGGAACCCTGGGATACTGGCGGCCATGCGACTGGTGAGCAGAGCTCAAAGATGAGTGGTGTGACTGCAAGGATGTCGGTGTATCGGGAGGATCGTCAAAATCGCCTTCAAACACACCCTCCTCCACTGTAGTTCTCAGGTGAAGCTCCTCGTCCTCGTCGTGCGAGAGTGCAAAATAGATCTCTGCTCACGCTTGGGGCCATATACACATTGGAGTTGGGCTCTCTCATGCTTGAGCTCTGTGTGTGACTCGGTGATGTCTTTGTGCATTTGTATTGCTCAGCTGCCGAAGTCAGATGACGAAGTCCCCGACTCTCACGAAGTGGGAGGAGGGTTCTGTCGGGTAGAAACGTCTGATGTTCACGCATATGATGCCGTGGGAAGAAGATTACATAAAACTGTACAGCTGTGTCTGTGTGTCATGACGGCGCTCACCTTGACTACTATGACTAGGACTGGCCAGTGGCTAGTACAGATGATTACCACAATGTAAGTGTTTTCATGCTGTTCCATCGCATCAGGCTACATACTTACCTTCACCCGGGTTCATCAAAAAATCGCCGTGTATTGCACCGCGAATATTGGACGAGACCTTGTGTCCGCCTTCGGGCATACACGATATCACTGACTATCCTCTCTTTTATCACCCCTTATAATATCCACACGAATATCCGTCGTGCTTTGATCTACCTTCGAATTTTTGTACTTGGTTGAAAAATGCACTGGTATCCCATCATCATCACTGCCTTCGCTGCACTCTTGAATTTACCATGACCGGCTGTATATCATTCAACAATATTGATGTCACAATATTCCATGCTCCTGATTGGGTTTCTCTCATGAAGACCTCTCAGTCATTTGCGGAAGCAAAATATACACTCTGTGCTTGTGTCTAACTTTGCAAAATCTTGTCTCTTACTCCCTGCTTTGATTGCTGATGGCCTTGCTGCAAAGTTTCAGGACATAATTTTACCTTCTTCCAGTACATGTCCGGTATCAGCGCTTCAGCTCTGACCTTGGCATACTTCGAGCGTATGTATGGACACACCATTGCGGCTACTATGTTCCACAAGGCACCCCACCCCGTTTTTGTTACTGCCACTGACCCTGTCCATGTCTCCAACATTGAGTGGGGTCGTTCACCTGTAGACCCACTTGTGCTCTGCCTTCGCAGGTTGTCGATCGGTACACTGGCATCCTCTATTAAACAACTGCTTCCTGACAGACGCCCATCTGTAACCAGCCGATCACGCCGCAGGACTTGCAGTCGCCTACCAAGAAGGGCCCGAAAGACGTCAAGTAAAAATTGAAGGCTGTAGAGCGGGACATGGATATGCATTTTGAATTGTGCTGGTCCTTCTTATTTTATATGCGAGTTACTGTATAACAAGTTTGATACTCGTCTCGCTACTCATTACCAAGTTGCACATCCTGAAGTGTTTCTCTTGATTCTTGATGACTATTGCGAAGCATGCGACCCCACTGACTGTATTGCAAATATTACAAGAGTCGGGGATTGGTGCCTTGGCACCGCTACGATGAGAATAGCTGACAAGGAAGAACACTCATGCTATTCCTTTGAGGTCAAGACCTTCTCGCATGGGAGCGCTTGCTTTTCTTTCACTGATTCTCACATCCGCTGGCCTTCCCAATGCTCTATGTCATCACCCAATTTCCGGCGACAGTAACCACAAGCTCCTGACTAAGAGCGACATGCAAGATTCTGCGATGCGATACAGCCACATTTTAGTGATCCATGGTTCAGGTACTGAGCCATTCATAAAAGTACGCTCGCCCCTCATGCCTGGCGCCTCCCATTGGTTGAAGAGGAAGACATCTCCGCCAATCAGTGCACGAGCGAAGAAGCCCTCGCTAAACCTACCGGCGATACTGATAAACAGATCGGCAACGAGGGACTGCTGCTCCTTTCCACTCAACCACATGAGTGCAACAGTCCTGAAGTCCCATAACTTGATGTGCTGGCAGATAGAAATGGGGTCGGGGACCAGTTGTTGAACAGTACCTTCCTATTAGTCATCGACACTGGCATCTGAATGAGCCTGGGTGTAGCACGCCAGGAGTCCATGACTTTGTTTGCGACAGTTACCACGACTTCGCGGTTGCGTTTACCCCCAGAACACGCATGCAGTCAGGCTCCTTCACACCGTCACTGTTCATGTGAGGGGCGATCTGCTAGGGAGCGTGGACTTAGCAGAATTTGAGTGGTAGTGATAATTTTAGAACCCACGTGCTAATTCAAACACCGCCCAACTTTAATCCCCCTCACATTCACAGCGATGGCTGCAAGCAAACATCCTCAGCCACAGTGGCTGAGATGGCAGACAATCAAAAAAATTGACATGCACCGAAATTAGAGTTAAGTTTTTAAGTGAATATATTAAATAATATAATGACTTCCAAATTCAGTTGCTCAGCGAATTCATTCTCTGTGTCACCTTCGGCCCCTGGGCGTGTCCAGCTCTATGTTCTATAAGTGTAGTGACTGCTGTGTGTGTAAGAAAATTGTGTGGTAAACCATTATCATGCAATGCGAGCTCCGAGTGGGCACGGCCCGGTAGGGAGTAGCATGGGTATACCCCCAGGTATCAGGGATTTACCTGCACCCGTACCCGTCAGGGGTAGCTACCCATTCCAAGGTAACGGGTTTTGGCACGGGTGGACAGGTAAAAACCGCACCGCACCACCCGTCAAGGGTATACCCACGGGTCCACTATATTTTAAGTGGACTACATACAACTAAACAAGCTACCTGGAGAAGCGGTCCTTCCATGTCGTCTTCCTTGGGACTGGGCTGTTCTGTGGTCGCGAATCGCGAGCCTCTTTCCATACAGCCTGGAAACCTCCACATACCCAACCAAGTTCACCGGAGAACCCCTCTGCGCGGAACTTGCGCAATAGACCGGCGATATTGCTATTATCAGGAATGATGGCGGAGTCGGCATCATATACCAATATGCGTGTGGTGCTTGGCCAGGCTGCGAAGCGGGCACGAGCGGCGGCAGAAGGGAGCACTTGAGTGAGTTTTGAGAGGGAGAAAAGGGGACGTTTGAGGAGAGTGGAGGGTACGGAGAGGGACAGAGCGTGGCATATACGGGCAGATGCATGGGCAGCATGGGGACGGATGTCGAGGATGAGAGTGGACGGGTCTGAGAGGTAAGAAGCGAGGGCCGAGGGTGGGACAGAGGTTAAAGCCAGGGTGCCCACGACGGTATGAGGCTGAGGGGGGGCGCTGGCGCGTGCTGTGTTAGGCAGTGAAACGTGCTTGAGGGGAAAAGAGAGGGACGGGATAAGGGGGGGAGGGAGGGAGAGGGGAGACTGGTGTGCATGGGGTTGTGCTGTGGGAGGTTGATCTGGGTTGGGGTGTGGGATTTCGCCTGGGAGGAGACGAGCGGGGAGGAGATCAGCTGGATCTGAAGCGGACGGCGATTGCTTCAGCAAAAGAGTCATGGCACTCAGCTAGGCTGTTATCAAGTACTAGCGGGCGGGGTCAAAACTCAGTGTATGCGTCGCTGACCATCTCACTACCCCTCGAGCAGCACACTTGGGGGTGTGACAGTCTCGTTTGTCAGGACTCAGCATTTTTGCCCGTCGTGCTTCTTTGTTGGCATCCCTGGCCTCGTGCTCGTTATCCGCCACCTGCGCTCGTCGTGTTCGGGTTCGCAGCGTCAGCGGCTGCTTCGCTGGCCATCTGACTTTCTGTCTGGGGTTTCGGGGGTGTGACGCGTGCACGGTGGGTTTGTGGGTGCAGTCCAGAAGGAACGGGCTGAGTCAAAAGCGAGCGGGTGGGGTCAAAGCAAGCAGGCAGGGTCAAAAACGAGTGGGAGGGGCACAGTTGAAGCATGGGTGACTCCGAGGGTGAGCTGTTGCGGCTGCGCACACTGGCATGGAGTCTCCTCGTTGTGTCATGGTGTGGCGTAGAGGCGTGATTGTTGCAGCTGCGAAAGCAGTTAGTTATCAATCAGAAAAAAACAAAACTGGCCTTGTGCATGTGATTCTTCATCGTGTCTGAGTTGTAGTGTTATCGAGGCTGCATGAGCAAGTAACATGTTACAAGTGAAAATAATGGGCTACTCACCTATGTTATGTTGTGGTTCCCTGAGTGGATGTTGAGTTAACGATGCTGCAAGAGAATCAGAAGTGAGATAGTAGCAACTTACTAGGATAATAATTGTGACGCAGGACGATTCGACTGACAACTGAATTTGGAAGTCGTGATATTAGATATATTCACTTAAAAACTTAACCCTAATTTCGGTGCATGTCAATTTTTTTGATTGTCCGCCGTCTCAGCCACTGTGGCTGAGGATGTTTGCTTGCAGCCGTCGCTGTGAATGTGAGGGGGATTAAAGTTGGGTGGTGTTTGAATTAGCACGTGGGTTCTAAAATTATCACTACCACTCAAATTCTGCTAAGTCCACGCTCCCTAGCAGATCGCCCCTCACATGAACAGTGTAGGAATTTGAGTCACTCGTAGTCGTCACTCGGCAGTTCCCGAGTGGCTGAACTCTATTTACAGGTAGATTCATCACGTAGTAGTCACGTAAATTACCTTACTTGTTTGCCGCGATAACTACTCGACGTCTCGTAACCTCACCCGTTTAGACCTCTGGAGTCCGACTTTCAACAAACAGTGACGGCGTGAAGGAGCCTGGCATGCAGTCCACAATCAGATGATGTTTCGCATGTGGAAACGTTTGGGGTAAATTCAACATTACCAGGGTTCCAGATGCCCAAACCAGTTCCGGTAGCGTCGATGCACCCTCCGAGAACCTTACCGCCTCTCGGCAGTGACCTCGCAACAATGCCATACTGGATGGAAGACGTCAGGAGACCATTTTCCGACATGAAATGCGCCCCATGGATTGATGAATCTGAGGAGTATGGGTAATAGGGTAGTTCAATGTTGAAAACCAGAGCTGTTTTGATGCTGTTTTGAGTGTTGTTTTGGAACTAGTTTTCGACAACTATCGTCGAAACTGCTTTCTCCAAACTGTGGCGGCAGCTTTCGGCAGGTGCATCGGAGTTTCAAATTCTGTTGTGCGCGTCCTCGCGCATCGCCTGCTCGTCATTCTTGTTGGTCTTGTCATTCCTGTTCTCCGAGGCCTTGTTATTCTATTTCTGCAATAATATCTGTGATGGTCAAATCCTCGTCGGCTCGCACACCCCAAAAGTCTACCATGGGCGGCGCTAAGAAGACTACGAAGTCCAACAAGGAAAATTCTGAAGCAAGTCATGATGCTAAGCCTAAAGCTCGTACCACGACGGTTCAGTAAGCATGCACAGCCAGCCATTCAAGTCTGACATCCCAGACACTAATGGATAATTAGCTGGCTAAGCCCGAGAACCACCATATGACAGACTCGCTGTTGACTCTCATTGAGGACTCTGTCACATGGAAAGGTGCCCTAGGCTTTGATAAGGGTGCCGAGGTCGACTCGACGCCAACTGGCAAGGGCAAGAATTTCCTCCAGCACTGTGCTGACATTGCCACTGCGTTTTTTGTCACCGGTGAAGTTGGCTCGGAGTGGGAACCTCATGATGTTCCATCACTGAAGATCGTGATAAAAAACCAAATCAATAGGCGAGTAAACCTGTCTAGATGTAGTCTTTACATGCATCTAACTTCAGGGGAATGTCATTAAGCCTCAAGACTACATACCAGGCCTATCGTAAGGAGCTTGGCGAGACTGGCCATGGCCTGGTTGTGGCGGGACGTGAGGAGGAGCTCTATGAGGGCAGTCCAGCAGCCAATGTATATGGTGCGTTTTAGAGTTTTGTGGGGTCTACTTACCTTTGCTAATAACATGTATTGGCCAGAGGATATTCAGAAGAAGTTCCCGTGGTACCGTCGCATGGATGAACTAATGGGCAGCAGCCCTGCTCACAATCGCAGTGCCGTCTCCAATAGTCAATCCACACTTGATTTGTCCGTCTTGGGTGGCAATGACACTGATAACGAAGTAAGGTACATGACCATTGCCTCACCACGCTTGTCTGATTTTTTAATACCAGGATAATATTTCCCGTCGTACTCCAACTCCAATGGATGATGACGACGTAATCCCTTGGCCTCTGTCTCCACTGGCCAACCTCCATGTGGAGGAGGACGTCAAGGACGTTGTCTCACCTCGGAAGCTCAAGTTGGTTGTCCCCTCGAAGCGCAGTGCTGACTCTGCTGCAGTATCGCAGTCTACCAAGAAGCGTAAGACTCCACAAGACCTGGTAAAGGAGGTTGCGGATGCAGAACGTCAGGCTCGTCTTGTCATGAATGAGACAAATGCGAAACACCACATTGAACGTGAGCAGATCAAGCGCAATTCTGCATATGAGACTGCTGTTACCGTAGAGCGCATGCGTCTCAAGGTTCAGGAGGAGCTGGCAGCTGCCCAAAGGGCACATGACCTTGTCATGATCGAGAAGCAGATTGAGCTTGCTCGCATCCAAGCAGCATTTCGTGCCGATGGTGCCATTGATCCACAACTCCAGGGCTAGGAACCTTTATCCCAATATTTGTTATTACCTACTAATATTTCTTGTCCGTACCATCAAGTCTATTGACCGTACAGATACCTAAACAAAGCCAATTTTGTCTCCTCTCGTTTTAACTTTCCTTTATACAATTCCACATTCCTTGCTTGTTCCTGTAACATCTCTTCATCGGCAGCTAGTTGCTCCCTCATTGCGAGCAGTTCTCTATTGCGTACCCTCTCCTCCTCCATAATCTCCAGCCCTTTTCGAAAAAAACTATCTTTCGAAATATTGATCCCCTTCTGATGTCCAAGTGTGAATGAGTGTAGATGGATGCAAGTGATGATCCAGAGGCAAGCATATTGTATATGAGCTTCATGGTCAAGGCGGACACGTAGGCCCCGCAAAGACTGCCATGTCCCCTTGAGATATCCTATGGCATGCTCTGACCGGATGTGAACCTTGGAAACATAGTAGTTGTAGATTGTGTTCTCCTCAGTATCCTTTTCTGGCCTGAAATAAAGTGTTACACATTGGATACTCACCAGAGAATGAAACTTACGCTTTATATGGGGTTTGGCACCAATCATGAAGAGGATATGCAGTGTCTGCAAACATCCACTCATCATCCTCTAAGAGAACATTATGTTCTTTCATAACACGAGTTTCTGCAAAGGCTGTTGAGTCATGCTGACTTCCAGGTAGACCAACAGAATAGTCAATGATACGCAGGTCAGGTGTTGACACAATCTGTGTGGGTGGATCTTAGACTCAGTGGCTGAAGAGGATGGTGAACTGCTCACCTGGACATTCATTGAATAGTTGGACTTGCGATCATACCAAGTGTTCCCATAAAAACCAGGACGGGAGTAGAGAGGAACCAAAGTGCCATCCACCATCACCCATCCATTTCGCCAGGCAGGACAGGAATTGGCTTCAACCCACTGCTTTGCTTCCTCCCTCTCAACTCCAGTCGGCCAATATAATGCTGCTCTCCGAAACTCCTCCCGACAGACTGCTGTCATGACCCGATTTGTAATGAGCCATACAGTTCCATATCCAATCCCAGCCCAAAGTGCAACCATAGTAGTGCTGATAGCATTACCATAATGACCAAAGCGATAGAGTGCAATTGCCAGCTGTGCATCCACTGGCATTTGGAGTACATTAGACTGATTTTGAAACACTGGATCAGTTTGGATGGAAGCCAGAAGAACATCAAAGCACTTGGGAGTCATCCGAACATGTGCCCGAAATATATCTGGTCGGTCATGCTTCCATACCGTTAGGAGCAGCCGTAAATTTGCACCATTCTTGCTGATTGGTTGACGGTCGGCAAGATATCGGCGGGAATAGAGTGACCCAATCATGTGGAGCATGGAGTCACTTGCAGTTACTAGGTCACCACCTGATTCTGACTCTGAGCTTGTTGAACTAGGTTGGTCATCGGAGCCTGAACTAGATGAAGTGGCTGGATCAGCTAATTGATGAGATTCGACAATGAGTGAAGCCAGGTAAGTTTGGAGTAAAATGTCTGTGAGCTGCTGCCGCTCGGGCCGAGTAGGCATTGGTGTGATAAGATGGATAATATCTGTTATGGTGCGCCATGTACTACATCTTTGTTATTTAAAACTCCGACCCACAATCTCAAAAACCGCAGTTGAAAACACCCAAAACCACACTGAAAGCAGGGTATGTCAAAGTTCAAAGCTGTTTTCATAGCCTGGTCATGGTCGAAAACTAGTTCCAAAACAACACTCAAAACAGCATCAAAACAGCTCTGGTTTTCAACATTGAACTACCCTAATCGTAGGGTTTCTAGAGTACTCCCAGCATCTCATGGGCCCGAATTTCAGTTACAAATGATTGACCACTTCAAAAAAAGAAACGCACTGCCTGAAGGCTGACAGTACATCGCAGGATGAACGTACTCTCTGTCCTCCTCAACAATAATTTTTCGTTGTCGAGCTCATGCTCAGGACTGATCCCAACAATCTGGTTTTGGGAAGCTGACAACTGCTTCCCCAACGAGGTCCTCATTCTCTTCCACTGTGCTCGCCGTACTTTGAATATCGAACCCAAACTTATACTACTAAGTTATACTAGCTGAATCATACCCATGCAATCACGTCATAGTGTCCGAGTCGCCCGGGAGATCATCTAGGCGCCTGGGTTTATGTGGTGAGGATCAGAGGGTCAAAGACCCATTCTTGAGATTGGCTCAGTGTATGTTAGTAGGGAACAGGCCCCTGCAGTGATGTTGCTCTCTGAATGCTTCCTGAGTCCTGGATGTAGAGCGGGAAAGGGAGATGGCTTTAATCTGAATACAAATACTTGCATCGCGTTTTAGCTTTAGATCGACAGTGCACGTCTGTATGAGATCAGACAACTACATAGCAGGTATAAGTTAAAGTGTGAGCTCGTGAACTATAGAAAGAAACTAAGTACCCACCTCAGTCGTGCACTCGAGAGACAATGCCTGAGGTGTAATCACGAATCATACGAGGCTAAATAGGTACATCATACGAATAGAAAAGATTTCGGGGATTGAACCCCTGTGTGCGCTAGGCACATGGTACAACCTAAATAGGTGGCTCGGGAATGTCAAACGTGACATGGGGATATGGTGAGTGAAACGGAATAACAGGTTGCAAGGAACAGACAGCGGAACGGGCATGGGGTACAAACGATCGCATCATCTGTAAAGTCAAATCTGGTATACGAATTATAAAGTGACCTCCTCCACCCTCGAAGGCCCTGCTACCGGTGTGGTAGTGACCTCCTCCAACCTCGAAGGCCCTGCTACAGGTGTGGTAGTGACCTCCTCCAACCTCGAAGGCCCTGCTACCGGTGTGGTAGTGACCTCCTCCACCCTCGAAGGCCCTGCTACCGGTGTGGTAGCACCTTCATTGCTCGCTATGCACGCTGCCTGCTCAGATTGTTGAAGTTGCTGAAGCGTATCGATGAATGACAAAAGAGATTTGCAAACTCTGCGTGCCGATCTTTTTCCTGCATGAAGGATGAGGAGAAAGCGGGAACGTAATGTGACGTTGGAGTGGTCCAGCTGATGTGCAGGATAAAGACATCTGAGAATATCGTAGATCGCAAGTGCGAAGAAGTAGCATTGCGTGGATGTCAGAGCGTAGGTGAGGTGGCTGTTGCTGATGTAAGCAAAGATCTTCGAGACTTCAACTATATCTGGCTCGGTTTGCCAATGGAGCCTAGCAAGTTCGCGGTGCCCTGCCTGGTAGCGGGCTGCATCATCTGGCTTAAGGATCCGGACTTGATCCAAAGCCGGCCCACGAATCCCAAGCTTTGTTAGGACTCCGGGGCCAGAAGCAATGGTGCGTGACACCTCAAGGAAGCTATGAAGATCAAGTTGACATAAATATAGTAATGTAAATTGAAATTGAAATCAATAAAACAACTTACGAGACATAGGGAGCCGTAGGTGGGCTGTGTCATATTAGTATGTATATGTAGACAGAACTTGAAACTTATAACTACTTACTAGTTTGACAGTGACTGGTTCCTCCTGAGGTGTACTGTGTATCACATCAGCCTCATCAGGATGATTGCACAGTATTAGTCAACAATCAATTTACCCAGACCGAACAATGGAGAACATGATGTATTCATGTTGACAATCATTTCCACAAGGGTATTTGCGGTGAGTCATCCCTCGGATCACGTAACGAACAGCGGATGTTTGGCGATGTCGTACATCGGCTCTGATAATAGTATCGCACCATCATCAGCAAAAAACAGGGCAGCAACGTTGCACTCTGTTGGCAATATAGTTGCTGTTGTCACATTGCAGCCCCCCCTACGATTGTGTCAACATAGTCATCCTTCTGGATATGGTAGTAATACATAGTTCAATATAGCATGAGTGACACACATAATAGCACAAATTTGAGAATGCTACAGTAGCAACATAGCCAGCTGTTGAAATAACTGGATTGTTTGTCTATAATACAACATGGATGCAGTATGTACAGTACATATGTATGAGAGCCGCCGCGATGTATGTGGATGACAGGATGAGCTGTCTTGAGCGCGAGTGGCATTCGCGGCGTGAAGGCCTGTTTGGGCTCATTTGAAGCACGCGTGACCTGTTTGCAGCGTGAGCGGCCAATGTGGGTGCTGGGCACTTGAGGCATCTGGCAGCGTGATTGCGCGGGTGGTGTTTTTGAAGCGCGAGTGGATCGTCCGAGGTGCAAACGGTTTGTTCGAGGTGCAAACGGCTCGTTCGCAGTGCAAGTGACCTATTTCGAGAGTGAGTGATCCATTAGAGTGCCGGGCACGAGCGTCTTGTGAGTGTGATGAGGTGAGTCCCATACAAAAAAAAAGAGTGGCGTACGGTTGCTTGCAGCATCTTCTGTGGCATTCGCGGCGTGAAGGCCTGTCTGGGCCCATTTGAAGCACGCATGACCTGTTTGCAGCGTGAGCGGCCAATGCGGGTGCTGGGTACTTGAGGCATCCGGCAGCGTGATTGCGCGAGTGGTGTTTTTGAAGCGCAAGTGGCTCGTCCGAAGTGCAAACGGTTTGTTCGAGGTGCGAACGGCTCGTTCGCAGTGCAAGTGGCCTATTTCGAGGGTGGGTGATCCTTAGAGTGCCGGGCACAAGCGTCTTGCGTGATGAGGTGAATCCCATACAAAAAAAATTGAGCGACGTACGGTTGCTTGCGGTATCTTCTTTGCCTGTGACAAGAGTCTCGAGGTGGAAGAGACTCCTGTAAGAGCCAGTCCAAACCTCATCAATCATATTGGGTTCAAGATTGATGTACAGCGGCCATAGAACGTGTTCTCCCGACGAGGACTCGGAGAAGAAAGTGCTGGAGCCAGGATCATTGGCAGATGAGGGGACTTCGACAGGACGGCCATCCGGCGGTAAAATAGGATCAGCGTGATGGCTATTATTAGTAACTCAGGTCAAATTACGCTGAGACCGCGTTCGACGGCATACAGTTCTCCAGAGCGAGAGGCTCGTTTGATGTGTGAATGCTCTGTTCAAGAGGTAAATCACCCATTCGGGGAGTGCTTGAGTGACTCACTTGGATGCTGGGTAAGGCGTTTGGCTCACGACGCTGTTTCGAGTCTGAGTGGTCCATCTTGGGCGTGACTAGTTTGCAACCTTGGCGAATTTGCATTTGAGGTGACATGCAATCAAGGTGACAGACTTACTTGAGATAAGCTCACCCTGTTTGTATAGGGTGATGAGACGAGCGCGGGAGAGTAGTCTTCTCCATGGATAGGAACGATGAGCAAAGGAGGAAGCGTGATCATCTTCACGGAAATGTCATGGAGCGCATGGGGCGGCAAACGACTTCGTAGACGCATCCCCACTGTACAAGTTGAAAGCGGGAGAGTAGAAGATGATGGAGCCCTCGGTCTCTTTCCCAGGTGCACGTACGGGACCGCAGCAAGGAAAGAGCACGTAACACCCTCGATGATCTGGAGGTGTGTCTCGAGCTCAGGAAGGCCATATGAGACACCGTGGACGATGAGGCGCATTGGAAGCGCGAGTGGCCTATTTCGGGCGCGGGTGACCCATTAGAGCGTTGGGAAAGGCGTCCTGTGGGAAGGTGACCCGTTGAGGCACAACTGGCCTGTTCGGGGCGTGAACGACCCGTTCAAGGTGGGAATCCCCATTTTGGATGGATGACCATTGAGAGCTGGGTAAGGCCTGTTGATGCGGGAATAGCCTGTTCAAGGTATGGGAGTCTGACCCGTTCGGGGTGCGGGTGGTCCGTTTGGGTGCTGGGTAAGGCGTCTGGCTCACCTGTGTGGCATTGGGGGGCGGGAAGCTGTTCGGGGTGCAGGCGGTGCATCAGTGGCCCATTTGCGATGTGTGAGACCCGTTTGCGACACGGGCGAGTTCATGTTTGAGGCGGTACATTCGCATTCAAGTCGACGAAACTATCTTGAGGCAGCGAGTCTGCTTGCATGCATGCGACTGGGGATGAATCGATGATCGATGATCATGATCTATTTGGCTGACTGGCGGTAGTGGAAAGTTGAACATTCACGTGACCTAAACGACTGAAAATTTTGACAAGTCCACGCTATTAGGATTGTTATACTACACTTTTATTACCTTGCTACATAATTACTACATAGTCTGTTCTCGCACGTCATTCCGCCAAAACTCCCGCGTCCTTGCCTGTGACAAACAGTCTCATTTATGACCCAGCAAGGTAATCTGCTCCGAGGCTTAGCTTCAGTGTCTAATGCTAGGGCTATGGTGTACTACTACGACTACAGATCTTTGCATGATGCTATGTCATACTACCACGACAACTACAGACAATGTATTTTCATATGCAGCTATGGCATCTGAGCTTTTTTCCTGATGATGCTTGCACAGTATACGTCTTTGGGTCTGAAAGCAGGGTATCCATGGGGGAAGGAGTGTGTGGGTGAAGAAGGTAGTAAGGAGCATAATAATGTAGGTCCCTGTAATATATATACTATGGATGCTAACATAGAAGCAGGCTAACACTTGCAAGTCTCGTCTTGGGACAGAGAGGGATGTCACAGGCCGTCACATGCCGCGTGTGATAACCACACTACAGCGACCACCACCACTGCTTACAGTGCTTAGTACCGTTGCGCATATTGTCCCCGACTTGCTTGCAAGATAATTCGATATGGGCACCACCACTGCTTACAGTGCTTAGTACCGTTGCGCATATCGTCCCCGACTTGCTTGCAAGATAATTCGATATGGACGGCATCACGCTGCAAAGTAAGTCGTACTATTCGAACAGATTCGTAATGTCCCAATCGCAATTTCCCAGGAAACGCAAACTCATGGATAAATCCATATCGAACGATCTCTTCCAATTACCCGAATTCGCCAGGAGTCAAAACTTGCTGGAAATTGAACGGAAGCTTGACTGGACCGTGATGAGAAAGACTGGAGGGGTAGGACACGTTAGCACGAACCCCAACCGTATGTTCAAGCACGAGTATGAACCCCCTCATGTCGCTAAGTACATATTGATAGACAACACGGACACTGAGGGTATTCATCAGCTATACTGTCTCCGACCAAGCGTGGCAGGGTGGTGAGGCCGACGGCGAAGTCGATGTAGTGAGTGAACTTCGAAACTGGACCGGGCATACCAAAATGCTCTTTGAAAGCGGAAGGGCGTCCGTCGGAGGTGTGTCTTACCTCCGACGTTGTGTTGAGAAATTTTCACATCCAACTATGGGTAGGTACCAAACCAGCGGTCGCGCGACAGAGTGACACCTCGCAGTTCTTGACATTCATTAAGAGGATGATTGTCGACCTTGACCGGGACCCTACCTTGTAGTACCCTGATGGTGACATTGTTGAGGTATGTGAAAAGTATCCTTCCGCTGTGAGTCCTTACCCAACATGTTTGCAGTGGCCTCGATGGCCTCGACCGCAAGGTGTGCAACCCCCGCTCGACAGATTTACCATAAGACGAACGGGCGACCAACCAACTCGAGTTTGAATCGTAATACATCTCGAGCAGAACCCAGAACAGTACAAGCTTAGCCCAGAGCTGGGTAAGACACCGAACACCACCTCAACCTTCTCAGGCAGCAGGCAGCTTCGGAAGCCTACTACCATGCGCTCTCCAAGAAGAAAGAATCTCCGGCTTCTGGAGAGGCCAAGGAGCTCATGTCACTCAACGCTCTCGGCATAGTTATGGCAACCCATGGTGAAGAGTTCGGCGGTGACTCCGCCTTTGGCAAGTGTTGTTGCCTTTAGGCTTTCTGAATGTGCTGAATGACGGACACATGTTGCAGGAACGTCCCTCGTTAAGCTAGGCAGAGCTCAGTGCAAGATAGCAACACTCCAAGAAGCATATGCGCTCACTTTCCAGGACACGTTCATCACATCCTGCGAGAAATTAGGGCAGGATATCAAGGATTATGAGTATCAGCGGAAGAAACTGGACAGTCGTCGGTAGGTTCATTCATAATCTCGATGGACTGGACAATTATAACGCGCCACAACATGCAGGTTGAGCTATGATGCTGCCACAAGCAAACTCGAGAAGATCAAGAGCAGGAAGAAAGAGAAGGAGAAGGAAACTACAACGCTATCACTTACGTTTGTGAGTTGGTATCTCCCTCATGTACGATTGTCATCCCCATTTCGAACCAGCAAGGAGACCTCCGAGGACGTGCACACTCGGATGCAGGCCATCCAGGAGAATGAGATTGTGCAATTATGCGAGTTGACGACATTCCTGGACAGCCAAGTCAACTTTGCAAGGCAATATTTCGAGACCTTGCAGGACGTAAAAGTCAACTGGTGCAACGAGCTGTCACGGAAAAAATTTCGCGTCATGTCACTGACGTACTATAAAGGAAGTTGGGCCAGTTCGAAAACATGAAGACTAACTCCCGGGCACGCACTCCTCCGCGCGCTGATCAGTTCCATACCATACGCTCTTAGCAATTGTCATCCTACGTTAGCCGAGGCACGAGGCGAGCGTAGGATTGAGTCTACGCGTAAGTAAGCGTTGTCGCTCACTTCTTTTTCTTTTCATTGTGAGCCTCAGTCAGTGAGCTCCTGCTAAGCTCACACACGTCTGCGTCAATCACCCACAACTCTCACTCGTCATTCACAATGGAAGACCCTAACCTTGCTTTAGAACCCAACTTTGATTCGGAAGAATACAATGAGCATAGACTTGAGCTAGTTGACGAAGAACACGGCATCGACGAAGCTCACGCAGCCCGCATTCTCTCCAAAGCTTGGAGACTCAACAATTCCAAAGACAAAGATCGATGGGCTGCACGACTCGCAGAACAAGTGTTAGCTGCGGCCGCGAAAAAACAAGAAGAAGAAGAAGCAGAAGCCTTGAGGCTCCAGAGCATCGCGGACGACCAGCAAGCCGCTATCAAGGACAAACGCCAGAAGAACAAAAACAAATACGCCCCGATCAGAGACGTAGATGTACCCGACAACCCCTTCACGCTTCCTTCACAATATGCTACACGTCTCCTGAAGAGAGGCGTCTTCTGCCCCCTTTTTTACTTCACCAACAAAGGACTTCGAGAAGCTTCGCAATCTTTCCTAGCAAATGACACTGACGCCATGGTCATCGTTCAAGGAGATTCTGGTGCCCACACTTTCATGCCAGCACTCGCCGCCCAGCCCGCCTCTCCTTCTCTAGTCGCAGACGAAAACCTATCATGGGAACAATTCGGAGAAGCCACACCCAGAATGATCACAGCCATGAGGAACCACGACTGGCCTGAAGACCGCGTCCAAATGCACATCCTATTCTGGTCCAACATTCAAACGCACCGCTGGAGGTACTCAGACGACCAGTGGGACCAACTCGCCCTCCTCATGTACCAAGGTGAACAGCGCCCTCTGTGGCACCAGACAGTCGGTACCCCGGGCGCATGGAGCCTTGCCCGTATCAACGACAGAGTCCTACTAGAAACGAGACGGATCATTCAAAATAAATCAGCTAATTCCTACCTTTTGAAACTGGCTCAGGTAAGCCGCCCGTTTTTTCTCCCCAAATCAGAGTAATCATCGCCATTTTGCTCATCCCCTCTACTCCAAAAAAAAAAAAATTTTCTATCATCGCTACCACATCATCGCGCATCACCGCACCCTTTTTCTTCCATCAATGGCGACCATCATGCGTCGCCATAATCAAATTTTTTGTCATCACATCACGCGCATCGCATCCATCGGCAATCACGCCATCTTCCCATATACTTCCATCATGGACTCTAGTACGCAAACGTTGCGCAACCAGCCCCAACCTACCGTGCTCCTTCTCAATCAAACATAGCCAACGCGTCTTCCCCATCAACCACGCAGCAATTCACCCCCCTCCACACCAGATCTTTCAGTGCGAACAAGCGCCCGGCTTCACCTCCACCCACTCCAGCTGAGTCATCAAAGAGACCGCGATCCTTTCTACCCTCCGCTGCATCGTCCAACCAAGTGCTCACCGAAGCCAGTATCCTCCCATGCTGCGCAGTTTGTCTCGGCAGACACGCACACCGCACGGTTGATTGCGAAGCCGCTCGCACTTGGGACGACCTCTTCGACACCTTCGCGAAAAGGATCCACAAAGCACTCTATTCCAAGACCAACATGCGTCTCTGCACCAAGTGGCAGCGCAACGAAGGCTGCGTCGAACATCACACACTACGCCACCTCTGCTCAGGCTGTGGCGCCAGCACCCATGGAGCCCAAAGCTGCCCTAGAGCTCAGAAAGCACCAAGCGCTAACCCCTTATAATCCGGATTCATGGAATCGGATGCTTCAGGAAGCCGAGCTTCTCAATCGTTTCCACGACATCCCAGCTGGTCTTCGCATCGGATTTAGCCTCAATTTCCCGTTCATATCGCACGTACAAATACCCTTTAATAAAGATTCCATTGTATCATATGCCACTGAGTTCAATGATTTAGTAAACAAAGAAATTTCCAAAGGAAGGTACATAGGCCCGTTTTCACTAGACACGCTACAAGATATTATTGGCCCCTACCAATCATCTCCTCTTTCCATTATTCCCAAACCTAATTGTCCCGGTAAATTCAGGCTCGTACAAAATTTCTCATCCCCTCTCTCCCCCAGCCCCCTTTACCCCAATCCGTCCATTAACTCCAGCATCGATGCAGCCGATTTTCCAACCACATGGGGAAAGTTCTCCATCATCTACAACCTCATATCCCACTTACCCCCAGGTTCGGAAGCCGCAACGCGCGACGTTGCAGAAGCCTATCGAACTATCCCGCTCCACCCATCGCAATGGCCCACCACCGTAGTGCGCATTTCCCAGACACACGGATGCGTAGACACCTGCGCAGCTTTCGGTGCCACCCCATCCGCAGGTGGATATGGGCACGTTGCCGACGCCGCCTGCGAAATCATCCGCTTCAAAGGCATGGGCCCCCTCGATAAGTGGGTTGATGATCACATCTTTTTTCGGATTCGCAAATCTCATTTAACTGCTTACAACCTCAAACGGCACCAATGGAGTAAGGAACTGACTAAAAAGGGCATGCAGCATGCAGGCGGGCGTATTTGGTTTGAGGGCAATACACTAATTGATGGATCATCAGAAGAGTCTAGCGAAGACAATTCTCGGCCCATCATGGACTTATCCGAAGTGTCATCGCGATCGCAACATGATGAACTGTTTACCTACAACATGCAAGACATAGACGACGTCTCGGCCCAGTTAGGAATCCCATGGGAAAAGTCCAAAGATCAACCGTTCGACATCAAAACCACCTACATTGGATTCGTCTGGAACCTAGACACGCGCACCGTTGCCCTCAGTCCCGAAAAGGCTAGCAAATACATCGCAGCAATCGAAGCATGGTCGGATCGCCCGACCCACGTGCTCAAAGATGTTCAGGAATTATATGGCAAACTCCTGCACGCTTCATCTACCATTCCCAGGGGTCGCGCCTACCTTCTTGGTCTCGAACGCATGCTCGCCTCCGCAGCCGACAAGCCTTTCATGCCTCACCGTCCACACAAGGCCGTCGCCAACGACCTCGCGTGGTGGACTCACAACTTACGTTCAGGAAATACAATAAGGACCATACTCCAGCCGTCCACCTTCGAAGACCCTCAAGCGTTCTCGGATGCAAGTTCAGGCATCGGCATTGGCATTATCATCGGACAACGTTGGCGAGCTTGGCGACTCATACCAGGTTGGAAATCGACCGATGGCCAACGAGACATCAGCTGGGCAGAAGCTGTCGGCTTCGAACTCCTCACCTATTCTCTCGCAGCTCTCATTAATGCTAGCGGCGCATTCGTCGTCCACGGAGACAACACAGGAGTCATCGACGGGTGGAAAAATGGAAGACATCGCAACTGGGCAGCTAACGATGTTTTCAAGCGAATTCACCAATTTATTCACGACAATCCCTTTCGCTTCGAGATCGCAGCTAGATACGTTCCGTCAGAGCACAATCCCGCAGACCTCCCCTCCCGCGGTGTCTACCCCCCTCCTTCACAACTTCTCCCTCCCATCCCCATCCCTCAACCTCTTAGCGGTTTCCTCATCGACGCCACACAACCACTATCCTCCCGTGAACTCCAGGCCCTCCACAATGGAGAATACAGTCCCCCAGCTGCAAAACTCATTAACCGTGCTAAAGCTCAGCAAGAAGCAAACGAGCGAGCCCGCGCTCTGCAAGTCGAAGAACACCGCGCCCTCACCACCTCCCAATCGTATTGACAGAACAAGGTTCAATACGCCTCTCACTCAACCCGCTGTTGACAGTCAACCCCAGCCTCAACCACATCCTTACCGCCCTGATCTCACCCCCCGCCTTTCTTCGCTACGACCACACTGCCTGGCTAAAGAGCGCCTACTCCGCTGGATCCCATCTATCACACCGGCACGAGCGCGCGCCATCGGAGAACCTCTCTCAGACGCTTCGTCCTTGTCCGATAAGCAATTGGACCGCATCCTTTTCGTCATGGGCGCATCCCTCGCAGACTCCACCAAAGCCACATATGGCTCAGGCCTCCTCATTTTTCATGTATACTGTGATCTCAATGACATCCCGGACGAGAACCGCTGCCCGCTCTCATCAGAACTCCTTTTAGCTTTCCTATCTAGTTGTGCTGGGGCATACTCTGGCTCTGCCCTAGCCAACTATGCAGCCGCCTTACGCGCATGGCACACACTGCATGGTGTTCAATGGGACATCAACTCGGACCAACTCAAAGCGATTCTTGAGGGCGCAGCCCGCTTAGCCCCACTTTCGTCCAAACGCGAACCCCGAAAACCCTTCGAACCAGATATAATCATCGGTTTCAGGAATCATTTGAACCTGCAAGATCCTCTCGATGCCGCCGTTTTTGCATGCCTCACCACGGTTTTCTACTGCATCGCCCGTCTAGGCGAATTCACGCTCCCCAACCTCAGAGACTTTGACACAACCAAACACATTTCTAGGAACGACGTGTCCAAAGTTTTGGGATCCAATGGTCTAGTAGTCACCAAATTTCACATACCCTCCACCAAGGCCTCTCCTCGCGGCGGCGAAGACACGCAGTGGGCAGCGCAAGCAGATCTCACCAATCCAGAAGCAGCGCTAGCCAACCATCTCCGAGTCAACCCTGCACCAGGCGATGCCCACCTTTTTGCATGGCACCGGCCAAAGACAGGGCTGCGCCCACTCACTAAACGGGAGTTCACCAACCGCCTCTCCGACATCGCCAAGAAGCATGGCCTACCGAATCTCAAAGGGCACAGCATCCGCATCGGCGGTACCCTGCTATACCTCAAGAGAGGCATTCCATTCGACGTCGTGAAATCAATGGGCAGGTGGAAAGGAGACTCATTCACCTTGTACCTCAGGCAACACGCCATGATTCTGGCTCCTTACCTACAGGACTCACCCATCTTAGAACCATTCACGCGATACACCATGCCCCCAGTACGCTAAGCGTCGCGTGAGTTAGTTTCCCATCTCCTTCTATCATAGGCATCAAGCCTTCGCTGTATGCGTCGCTGGCTCCTAACATTATGGGTACACAGCTCGTCTTGTCGCCGGGTTCAAGCCACTGTTTCGACCGGAAAACCCTTCGGGTTTTCGCCCAATCACCGTTCCCTTGTCAAACACATCATACTACATTTCCTCATTTGTATACTACAAGCGTCGCGACCGTTCACGCCATTAGCATTTCTTTTGTTCCGACACCAAGCATTGTAACGCGTAGACAGCCCTTTCAACTCGTTCAGCCGCACTACCATCGTCGTCACCCGATCCAGAAGATGATGCGATCGGTCGTACCCCCTCGCGACGCAAATCCGATGCTGAGATTAAACCCATCTGTAAGCTCTATCGTGGGCCGAGGAAAGAAGGACCGAGAAAACTTCGCTGCATTACTGAATGACGATGAAGAGAAGGCTGACACCGACCCTCCCAACTTTACCCGCTCACCGAGCTTAAGGTCACTTTCTAGGAAGTCACCCAAAGTGAAGGCCGCGGATCTATCAGTCGAATCACCATCTAGGACTACTGGCCGCATTCTAAAGCCTCCGTCACAGCAGGAGAAGAAGCTAGTCAAGGCGCTCTATGACTTCAACAGCTCTTCAGACGAGCTACCCTTTAAGGCTGGTGATGAGATAACAGTTATTCACGAAGTGCTCGATGACTGGTGGCTTGGCATGCTGAAGGATGGTCGCAAGGGCCTGTTTCCTACAACATACACGGAGCCAGTCTCAAGACCCCTAACTTCCTCGAACTTCCGATCATCACCACTTGAACCCGAACATATAAACGATCTCTCAGATGATATTCACCACCGTACTTGTTCTAATGACGTGACGGACGATGACGAATCGATCCACAATTACATGCGCATGGAGCCTCCTAACTCAGCTACTAGCTTTGGATTCGACGTTCAAAGTATGACGAGCGCAGTGGAAGTAGATGAGGAAGAGCGGCACCTGATGCCCATCAAGCAAGCAGACAGCCCCCAAGCTCCTCGTTGGGATCTCGTTCCTATTCTACCACCCTCCCTATCGGGTAAAAGGACAAGCCCAGAAGTCACGAGGAGGGGCCTCCGCCACCCCCTCCGCCTCGTCGGTCGACGACCACTCTCGCACCACCCATCCCCCTACCCGAACGTCCTCCTTTCAAAAATCGCTCGCAGACAGACAATCCATCGCTTGCACCCGGATACTCGACCCCAACATTGTCTATCAAGTAGCTCTCTAGGCCAAGATGTGTCACCATTTGACAGCTTGGTGGACATGTCTCCCAACTGTACGAGCTTCGAGCAACATCCACGGGAATCCAGGGGTTTGTGTAAAAATTGTTTCAGGATGCACTGAACGGTGTTTTTTTCCTCTTTTTAACAGTTTCTGCAGGTGTCATCACTAAAATATAAATTTTCTTAGCATTCCTCCATACATAATCGTCTGCGTGCGAATCATCTTATCGTCACCGTAAACTTCCTTGAATGTAGAATATAGATTCAGCCGTTGATACGTTTTACAATACTCTGGGAAACAGCCACCAAGATGGTTCAGAAGAAAGAAAAAGAGGCAACACATATACAAAAACATTCTCCGCGTTCGACTGACCCAAAGGTTACACAACCATTCTAATTAGTCTACATAGTGGACGAACCCGAATCAGCGATGAGAGAGGCAGTAAGCGTGAGGAAGCTTACATCATTATCTCTGTCCTGGAAATCCTGCTCGGTGAGTAACCGCCCTTCAAGAATCTTCCCAATGTGGGTCGGCGCATATCGCATCCCTTTCCTCCGGATACCAACCAGTGTCTTCAAAGAAGGCAGTGGGGTATGCTGGAACGAATTCTGTGGCTTCGCGCGGAGTGGACGATTTGATGGTGCGATGAAGCCATCGCATTGGACCTCAATGTCTCCCTCGTCTTTAAGATCCTTGGCGTAGATGCAGAGGAAGCGGCATAGCTGGATATACGTCGCATAGTCCCTCAGGTATAGCTGTCCAGCAAACACGTTGAGCTGGTCGACGAGAGCCCAAGGGGGAGTCCAGCCGAGCGGGACAGTGGGGATGTTGTACAAGCTTAGGTCGTCGCAAGGCTTCATGGACTCGATCGTGCGAGGTGTGTATACATGGAGGTGGACGTGTTTGCTGAGCCTAATGGCTGGCATTAAGCCATTGACTTCATGTGGGGCTCAAAATGACAAGTACTCGTCTATGAGCCATTTTTCCCGAAAAGATCCATTGGATTGGTCGTATGTAGTCGTCCGCTTTCCCTGTCCGTCGCGGTAACTGTCCGCCAGAAATCCACTGTCGACAAAACCGATTGGCTCCACACGTGGGCCTCTCTGGTAGCCGCCATAGTGTTTTCGAGCGTGGCAAAGATCGGACGAAAGGCACTGGTCCCTGCAGGAACAACGCCACTCTTCACGAATGTGATGACGTCTCGATGAATGGAATGCATAGCTGGTGTCACTTTTTTGGGGCGTTCCACCTGGCGCTCGCGCTCAATCTCGTGAATGACTTCCCTTTCTTGTTCTTCATCCATACTGGCATCACGGAGTGACAAGACTCCGAGGTCCAGGCAGCGTTGGCGAATTTCTGGAATCGTCAATGTGATGGAGCTCCCGGACTTTCGTGGCGAATAACGATCTACCAGAGATTTTGCCTCCGGCTGAAGCCATGCTGTTGACACTTGTTCCGGCGTGAGATTGTTGCTGCAGAATCTGGACCAAGCGCTGTAGCGAGATGCATGATCCATCCCTTGTTGCGCCCAATGAGAAACCCGCTGGACGATGTCGTTGCAGGTCTCGCGTATTGCCCATTGTAAAATATCTGTGACATTAATGTGGTCCGAGGTGTCCTTGGAAACCAGAGACCGGATATTCCGATCAACTTCAAGAGGAGCGAAAAACATGACAGAGTGTCCATGACCGAGCTTGCGCAACCGCATACAACCTATACGACCAACGATCAGACTCTAGCATTGACACCATAGGGTCACGGACATACCTTGCGTCAAACGATCTTTGGTGACCTTCGGTCCTAGCGTGACTGCAGCTCGGAACCCGGCAGGAAACTTGATGTCCGTACCCCTCGTGTGGGCGTCGTCGAGGTACACGACACATCGATCTAGTTGCTGAGCGAATGGTGATGACAACAGGAGCTGTGTGGCACCGTCTCTGGTGAGTACGGCAAGTTCATCGTCCTCATTGAAATAGATGGCAGCGAGTGTATCCGGGCTGAGCTTCAGCCATGCTTCTGCCAGCTCGAGGTTTTGAAGGTCCAGCATCTGCGCACCGACGTCCAGTAAGACACGTATTTCAGGCTTCTGCGCAACCACCATCTTTAGAAATTCACGCGTAGTCCGTCTGTCGCCGTTGTCGTGGGCGGTCAACATGTAGGAATTATTTTCGGGCTGTAGAAGATAGGCGAGCACTCTTGCATTGGTTCCCCGCTGATGATCAGGGTCGCGTTGGGAAATGGATGTAGGTAACAGATATTGGCCGTCATTCGTACCCGAGAAGCCTGACATTTGGGGGTCAGATCAGCAAGTTCGAAATTGGAGCTGTGGGCTGCTCACCAGTTATCAAACGTGCTCTGTGCTCCGCCAGGTCCCAGCCAGAGCATGATAGCTTCGACGGAAACTCCTTCGCTTCCCTGGGAAACACAACTCTCGAAAGGTAGAAGTCCACAACTGCTTGGTTCTTGGTGAACAGAGGGAGAAGGTGCGATGTCCATTGTTCGGATGATTTGACGTTGACCCCACTCAAGCTCCGAAGGGCATCTGGAACAGAAGGACAATCTCGAACCCATAACTCGTACTCCAAGGATGGGTTGTCCTGCTTCTGGAGAATTTCAAAGCAAGTTTTGAGCTGCGCCTCGGCGAGACCGCCATAATAATACGACAGACAGGTGAGAGTGATGGCAACGTCTGGGTGTCCAAACTCGGCTTTCGGTGCTGGGATGTCTTTCGCTCGGTAGGGAACCGCGAGCATTGTTCGCGCTGGCGCAAGACCATAGTCTACACGCCACCGTCGTTCCTTGAGTACATATAAAAGGATGCCGGAGGCCAAGAGTCCACGTAATAGGAGTAGTCCACCATGAAGGGCGCTGCTCAGAGTGTGCTCTTCCACCATCTGGATCGTTGAGGGCTTGACTTCCTTGCAGCATATGAACCTATGAATAGCGTCTCTAAGCCTTGAACGGACTTGATCGAAGCCAAAGTTGGGAAGGAGACCATCCATAACGTCTTTGGCTATCCGTGAAATCAATTCTTGGCCAGCATCGGCTTCCAGAATGCGCACGTGCGGGAATGATCCGGGTGGGCCGCTCTCAAACTCCATTCCAAGCGGAAAACGGCCTCGAAGGGAAGACGCATGTTTCTTTACAAGGCCCAGAATCTGCTGGGTAGTGGTCCATCGCTCGGGAAATCCCTCTACGTGTCTCTGAAGGCCCATGGTATACACTAACTGGTAGCGGACGTGAAGAATCTCGTCGCTCTCGTCGAGGATGTCCCGGGCATGAGAATGAAGCCATTTTTGAAGCTTCAGCAACTCGCCTGCCACCTGATTGTTCTCATCCAACTGCTTCTCGACGCTCATAAGTTTGAGCGACAAGACGTGGTCAGGATGGACAACGAGAATTCCGCGCTCGCGTTGCATTCTTCCAAGATCTCGCGGAGCACGCTGGCCCTTGAGGGATTCATCTCCAGGGAACGTGAGAACGGCAAATAGATAGATGCGCCTGTTTGTGAGTCCACCGAGGCGATCAACAAGCAGCTGGAACATTTGCGCCGTCAATGCCTTTGGGACAACAACGCGAATCAGTTGATCGCCATTGGCAAGAGCGGCGACGATGATGGGGACGATCACAGACGACTTTCCCTCTCCCATATGGAGCTGCATAACAGTGTTCTGACCTGACTGTGGCGACATCATTTCCAAGGCGACGCTCGCCTGAACGCGGCGAACCAGGAAGTTGCCTTGCAACTTATTAATTGAGAAGGGCGTGATATCAGGATATGTAACTGAGCAGTGGCTGAAATAAACACACCTGAATTAGCAGCCAGTCTGGGTGCTGCTCCGCATTCCATCCCTCACATCCGGCATTCTCCAATTCCTTGAAAAACTCTTCTTGGGGGTTACCCATAACTAACCGAAGTAATCGTCGAGAGCGTTGAAGGTCCAGGCAGAGTATAACGAGAGATATTAAACTGCTCTTCCAATCCTCGGGCAGCTCGATTGTGGATGTGGATGCGAGGCACTGAAAGAGAGCGCCAGTCGTGATGCGTGGCCATTGACCGGACTGGTACACAGACGCATGTTCATCCATGCTTATGGGGCTTAGTGCCTCCTTAAGCACATCCAAGCCGCGGAAGTAGTTGTCTCTGCATTGGACATAGAGTCGCTGCAGTAGTATCTCGGCCTCAGCCCTGGCCTGCTTCGTGGTCCCATGAACTGCAAGGGTCATCTCAGCGCCAAACTGCTCCGCACTATCATGCAGGTCATCGACGTATTTATGTTGAAACGGAGTGTTTGCATTCACCCAGAGAGCGGAGATCAGATTGCGCAATCCAGTGGAACCAGCAGACGAAGTCTTGTTGGCTCAGCAGGCATAACGAAGCGGCTCATCCCGTGGTAATGAAAGTGGTGCAGGTCGGCTGAAAAGTTGTTCCACCGTGACTAGCCAAGGCATGCGAATGGGAATGCTAGAAGACGGCTTGAATGTGTACCGCGGTAACGGCGCCGGAAGAGAATTCGCTCTGCTGAGAATGTTTTGAACTCGAGCGAGGTGTTCTTTGAGCTTGAGATTCCGATAGCAATTCTCGAAAAGCCTGCCGACGTTGGCAGTCATGCTTCGTCACATCATAGCAGTCACTGGTTAGCGAAATACGTGGTGGAGTGTCGGAGGGCCAAGCCATGAGCAATCGGTTCACTGTGATGCTGAGGTCCGATTCTCGTCGACGATCGTATGATCTGCGCTGTCGTAGTCTCAATTCACGGATAGTCTCATTTGGATTCGCAGGTGTGAAACTCTCGGGGCTGTCTTCGAAACGGCGCGCAGAATTGGAAACATAATGGCGCAGAGTGTCAGGAGAAGGACTATATCCCAGAGAAAGATCATAGGCGGCATACGGAGGTGGATCCTCTAGACGGAACTGGGGGTGGGTTGCAAACGCTAGGAGCGTCTGGACGAGGGTTTCGAGGTCGGAAGAACGATATGCCATGGCAGGGAGGGAGAAAAGCAGCGGGAAGTGTTGCTGCGCTTTGCCCTTTTGGCGCAGTAGATTGTATGCCGTGATCCATATCGACGGCAGATCTGGATCTAACCACGTGCTGTCGTACTTCAACGACAATGAAGTACTCCCCTTCACCATAGATTTCCACGATTCCAACAGGCCCAAGATATCCTTTGTCGTTTCCAGCGCGATGGACCCGCTGGAAACAGCAGACGCCGCGCCATAAGCTCGATGCTCCCCAGACCCGGGCTCCACCAGGTCTCTGGCTTGGTACTTGACGTCGCGATCTGCTCTCGGGGGATATTCAGAAAACTCGTATGGATGAAGATAAGCAGCTCGTAGCGCGCTGCGGTCAAACAAGTGCTCATCATGAAATGGAAATTCTTTGAACGAGGAACTCGGCTGGTTGTCGTGGAACAACTGGACCTTCTGGCAGTGCTCTTTGATTGCTTTGGCTGCCGTATACAGTCCGTGATGCTGAGCACTTGCGGGAAGGCACGACCATTCTACATTCTGCATGCGCTGGAGATGTTTTGGGTACCATGTCCGTGTGGGACACAGAGATGCAATTAAGCACAACAACTTTGCATCGGAGGGCTCGAGCTTCATAAACGATCGACAGCCGGCTGACCGCAGTACAGACAATGCTTCTTCAGTACCTGTCCTGCTGGTCAACGGATCAGTGCTACATCCATTGCTGCTCAGCGCATGCAGGTAGGCACGATAAAGCTTGTTCGTCAAGCTGACATTCCCCGTGAGGCATCCTAGCTCGGTATCGACCTTGTATGTCTGGTATGTGACCCGCCGAAGAGGAGGATGATGGGTGTCGACTTCGATCCGGACGTGATGACCGTGCTTCTTGAATGAAACGTCGCCATCAGGTATGAGGACGCAGCGCTGCATAAGTTCCTCTTCACACTGAACCTTCGGCCGAAGAACGAGTTGATTGACCAAACCAAACATCGTTCCAGTGGATTGGTTCTTGTCATAGACCATGTCCCTGATATTGTGAGACTGGAGATCTCCATCACCATCGACAAAAAAGGATAGGCCATAGCGGGGCAATTCGACGGACAATCGTGCGGGAGAAGCCGGGTCGGCAGGGGAAACGGTGATGATGAGATTGTCCGGGCGGTCTAGGGGCCCCAAGAGACCAGAAATCATGGCCCACGTCGGGCTTCGGATGTCAACGAACAACTGGGAGCCCCTGCGCATGTCATTTGCGTCGGCTGTAAGACTAATCTTCCAGTTCTCCCGCGAAGTCTCCCAGAGCCTTCTCGAGAGGCCGTACTTCGATGGTCCTTTTGGACAAATTCAACCAGTGAGCGTGACCCTGGACCAATACTGCTGGCAAATCGGACTTCATCATTTCTTGAGGAATCAGCTCTAAGATGTCAGCTGTACGTTGACGCTTGGCTTGTATGACCAGCTCGCCATGTCTGAGCGAAAAGTAAACCTGTGTATACATAAGTCCTCGAACTTAAGACGGGTACTACAAGCGCTCTCACGTGATGTCCAGGAGATCGTACCTCGCGTCGCGAACTCCATTCCCGGAATATCACCTGGTATAACATCAAAATACATCCTGTGATGCAGGGTCAGCGACTTTCGTTATACCAAGACCAAAACCCTACCTTGCCAAAGATCAAGAAATACATCTGAATGCTGTGTAATTGCGTTGTGGCAATCTACCTAGCGGCTTCCCGATCCACTAAAAGTGTCCCGTCAAGCAAGTTGAAATGCACTGCTTGTGAGATTTGGTTCGCCGTTGGCGCAGTTGTCGCACGAGAACCAGCGAGAACCCGAACGACGTAAATTCTCCCATTTGGAACCCGCACGGATAGGCAGGCCAAACCTTGGTGACCGCAAGGTCAATTCCTTCATCGCTGGCGCTGAATAAGGTCGCCCAATATGCCCTCAAGTGCCAGTGATAGACGGCGGTCTCGTTCAAGGAGCAGCCGTGAGGACGCAGAAACACCGGAGAGGTCACTAGGAGTATTGTCGTGGATGAAGACTGCGCAGGAAAGCAGAATCTCCACGTCCTCTGGAGAGTGGAGAAGCGGCCATATATTGGCTGAGCCAGCATCAAAAGTGCTTCGACAAATGGCAGCCATATCGCGCAAGCGCCAACGAAATTCGTCGTTTCCAGTGTCCCCAGGTGTCTTCGTGAGCTTATCTGACAGTTCCTTTACCCAGGAAAACGTCTTCGTGCGCACACTGCGAAGAAGTTTAAGAGCTGTTTCTGAATATTCGACACTCGGGCCGGACGCAAGCAAACGGCTGAGTAGCATGGAAATGGTGCTCATGGTTACTCCTTCCAACCAGTTTGCTGCGACATCCATTAGTAGGCTCTCAGAGTTCGCCTAGGAGCGCACGGCAGAAAGATGGCTGGTGAATTTCCTGGTGCCATGTCCACTCCCCGGTTTCGGCGAGCGGCCCAACTTGAGAAACTGCCTGGGCCAGTAGCAAATGGATTTCATGACGACGGTAGCTCAGTGTTCGATCGCGGAGCTCTCGCAAAATGTTCAGCCACTGCAGGGAGGAACCACTGCGCAAGTGTCCGAACGCGATGAATTCATGAATGCTGAGCTCCTTGTGGCAGTCCGCCTGATCTGCCAGAACTTGGTTCGACGTGTGCGAGGTACCATCGAGGTATCCTTGCAAATTCTGGTACGGTCCAGTATGCAGTTGGTGTATACAGTAACGTGTGACGCTGGCGTTATTAAATGCGTTTGAGGCCTCGACTTGAGCAGAGCTGTCGAAGCCATAAAACGTAAGGCCGTTGTTGACACAAACAAGATCTTTCGTGCTTGGAATTCGCGTGGTACTGTAGTGAGACTTGACGAACGGTTTGGTATTTGAGGCTAGAGTAACACGTGATCTTCGATGCTTGACAAGATAAGGCTGAAGTGCAGAATAATCGTCGAGAGTGGTGTGAGGGTGAACAGCGCTGTGGAGGTGGAGAGCAAATATCGACAAGAAGGTGAAATGTTGCCGAGCGCCACATGTTGAAAGACACAGGGCAATCCAGTTCAAATACGACAACTGCAGCATCCAACTGGCGGGCGGGCAGCGGCCACTCATGAACGGAAATTTCCATTTGAGCTAGTTGTCTCTCGAGCTGGCACTTGCAACAGCGATTCTTCTTTACATGGACATCGTTGCCATACCAATCCACAGTGTAAGTGTGATCAGTGGCTGCGATCTGTTGCCTCAGGTTGGCGTGCTGAGCATTGGCGCTCTCAAGTTCGGCCACCTTGCGATCAACCTCGTGCTGCGCAGCTTCTTCGATGCGGGCATGGAGGTCCTGAAGACGTGGAAAGCCGTTGTAATAACGGATGGAAAAGCTGGTGTTATTCACTTCCTTTGAAAACACTGACCACCCCCGGCGTGCTTCAGAGTGGCGAGTATCCAGATACTGGTACGCATGGCGAAGGCGAGAGAGGTTCTCTGCGTCGCGAAGAAGAAGACTCTCTAGAAGAGCTGTGGGGATTTCCGGAGAGTATTCGGCCAGCATGGGGATATCTTGAATGACAACTTTATCTAGGGCAATCCAAAGCTCCATCGTCGTGAGTAGCATGATGGAAAGATGCTCTGGATTGTCCGTGTATGTCTTCAGCGCAGACGAGGAATACTTGTACGCCAAAATCTCGAGCTTCACGCATGCGTCGTTGGCATTCATGACGCGAGCAACCCAATCATCAATACCCTGCTGGACTGCTTCTCAACGTCGTATAGGGTGATATGCGGCTCAGCAAGGTATGCATCACTGAAGAACCTTCCATCTGACGACAGAAAGTCGTCAAGAGTGCCTCGCGGACGATGCTCGGGATTGAAGGTAGTACGGGGGATGTCGGTGCCGTAATTATTAAGGGACTTATGGATGTGGCCACGACTCCCGAGCAGCGACAGCTGAGTATCTCTCGAAAGATCGAACTGGGAGGGTGCAGTCCAGGGCGGGGATGCAGCTTGGTCATCCTGTACCAACTTCCATCTCTCGTCAAGGGTCTTTCGTATGCTGGATACATGTCTGCAGTGCCGCGTCCAAGACCCAATCAGGCGCCGATGGGCCAAGCTTCATCAGACGTCGGCTGATTTTGGCTGACATGAAATGGAGCAGCTCGCTCGAGGTGTCTGCGTTAATGGCCTCTTCCGCGAGGTACTGCATGAAGAATAGCATGAACTCCTTGTAGGTGTCACGTCCAAGAGCGGTCCGCTCAAGGGAAGTTTGGAGCACAACTCGGATCAGAAGCCAGAGAGATGAGCGACGCCAGGGTAGTCGTGAGTTGTTCCAGGTAACATCGTCACCAATACGTTTGCTGACGCGAGCAACATCAGCGGGGTGGCCAACACCTCGTAAGATGCCGGTAAGAAGCTCAGTGATATAGCGTGGGTGGGTTGTGTCTCGTTCTTCAAGAACTGTAGACTGCGCCTTTCGACTCGTAGAAGCGAGATCGAGAACGTCCTCATTCATGTGAGTAAGGAAATTTGCGAGCTCGGATTGGAAGGCTGGATCGCTAAACACATTGTTGGGGACAGCGATGGCTGGCCCAGGATATGAGCACACTAGCTTTCCTTGTGCACCCATGACAGCGCCAGCCATCGGCGATATCTCGAATGACTCGAAGATAGTATCATCTGCGTTCTTTCTGACGACAACGGCGGCATTTTGAGCTCGGATGAGATATGCAAGGACATCTAGGTATTTTCAGTATCAAATATGGAAAAAGCCTAAACACGTACCTCCCACTTCCATGCTGTTGAGCTGGGAAGTAACGCGGCCCGCATCCATGGTTTCAAACCGCATGGTGGCACTGAGGTTGTCTAACATTCTTGTAATACGATTCCAGTGAGGCTGATTTGCGTCGCTGATGCACCTGCCATAAGTACAAGCAAACGGCCCAAATAGCCCCAGACAGAGCATGATCATGGTTAACGGTATGATCGTCTCCGTCGGGGAGACGCAAGGGACAAAAAACATGAGTAATAATATACTCCAAGGCGCGGTCGTCCATGATGTCAAGGACAGATCGAGGGATGTGAGTATCGAGTGCGTATGAGAGTCAGTTGGACTTGATTAGCTTGATTTGTGAGGGGGAAAGACAGAGTGAAGCAGCATGAAAGGAGGCGCGTTGTGCTTCGATATAAGACAGAACCCCTAAGCGGTTTAAGGAGACATCCCGAGCCTCGAGGCACCTTGTTCAAGTTGTTTCCATTGTCTCCATTTACCGTTAGCAACGCATTGGTGGTCGAATTATTTAAGTTCTGGGCGTGATTTGCACAGGAAGAGGACCTACAACGGTATCAGGTGAAAGACATATTTCCCAAGCATCCGAGTCATGCTGGTGCGCAGGAATCCGAAGTCGTCCACGTACAGTCATTCAAGAGGCGTGCCAAGCGATGTGCGGCTAGCCTTTCAGGTGAGATAAGCACTGGGTCGCTACAGCAAATCTAAGGGCGAGAAATGTTAACGGTGTAAGGAAGGCTATGCCTTTGTCGCCGGAAAGAGCCACCTTGTACGCTTTGAGTACTAGTCTATATTCCCACTTCGGAACGTCCATATCATCTTCATTTCACGCATTCACACCTTTATGTAAATTTGTATTCGCCATTACAAACATATATATATATGCTCCAGCACTCCACATATATATACTTTGACGCTTCTGTCTTTTCTTCATACACACCTTTGTCTTGATGTTTCCACCACAGCTCTCTTGTTCACACTTGTGCTTTGGCCTTCCACACCCGCTTTGATGATACTTTGCAGATGCATTGATCTCTCCACCATGACTGTCTTGTTTACACTTCCACTAGCTAATACTCCCACTTCGAGTCTCCCCTCTAACCGATCCGAGTTGATTGCCTCCTGTCTTGAGCTGTTCTGGAATTCTTCCTCACGCACAGCAGCAGACATTTTCGTATGACACGTTACTATTTAGTCTCTTCTATAGACCCACACAACGGCTGTACAATCATCCTCGCCCACAATTATCAGCGCCCTGGTGCTTACCGAGTAGCCCCACAAACCCTTTCCTTATACTGACGGAGTAGATCATCCTCTTCAGAGCTGCGGGGCCAGAGCGCGAGAAAGTGACGGGATATGCGATCTCATCCTGGCAGCTTGTACAGTGTTGCTTCCGAGCCAGTGTCGCTGTATGATTCGTAAACGAAGCGGAGTTATAATCTAGCGTGCCGATCGGAACTCCGCGAGGACCTTACTATTAATAGACTGTGCTTGATGTAGTCTTCAACTGTAGGCATCGCGCAGCGCCTCTTTTTGGAACCTCTCATCTAAATTCTCGAGCTCTAGTTCATCAACCGCGAAATGTCGTGACCTGAGGCGTATGTTCCGGTGGCGATTGGTGTCACAAGCCGGAGGACAAGAACTGATTATCTGTTACTCCGCTGCCAGGCACATATCCGTAAGACAATCTTTGACTTCTTGCAGTGCCCTAGCGAACCTCAAGTCGACTTGAGTTGTAAGCCATGGCCCGCATTTGTGCGGCCCGACAGAAACCTCGTCTACCGTATATTTGATCCACTGCTCTGGGGCCCACTTGGGCCTGTAACTGAAATTGAGTGTCAAAACATGCAAATATGTGGAAGAGTATTATAGTATTACCCCAAGACTCTTCGCGCTCTTGAGTCATCTATGGTGATATCAGCCATAAACTCGAGAGTCGCAGGCTGTAGGTATACGCTCTCTCCCATCCAGCGTGGATCCGGTCGTGGCGTTTTACCGACAACGAGATAGAAAGGAAGCAAAAAGTGGAATCTTATGAAAAGTAACGCTTCGATTAGATGTGCTAGGATGAGCACCAGCAACTCGGGTATGTTGTCCAAGATCAGTGGTCGGTTCGAGACATGCTGTGTATAAATGTAATTATCTCATTAAACGATATGAATCGACGTTCGAACCTTGATAGCTTCCCGGATGTTCCCGATACTCCACGGGGGTCCTCTTCCAGTTACGAGGAAGGCCTGGCCAGCAGCTTCCTCTGGCACACGATCCAGTGCATCTTCTAGCAGAAGATGTGCAGAGACGGCATCCCATACGCAGATATCAGTCTGTCTATATCGTTTGCCGAAGTTAGGTACACGCGGCATAGTCAATGTGCTCGTGCACATCCTGTCGTTGGGACCAACAATGGTACTACAGAAAGCTCGTTAGTAACGCAAACCCCAAGATGAACTAAGAGACACGTACTATCCTGGCCTGATGATACCAGTCCTGAGACCACTCTGCCCATTCGCACCAATGACCAGGCGTTCAGCGAGCACCTTTGAGCGGGCATAACAGCTTTCGTGCTGCTCCCAGGGTCCCAATGGTGGATCATCATCTCTGATGGCAGATTTGTTCCATGGAGGGTAGCTTTCTGTCCAATCCGAGTCTACAGAACTTTGTTGAATGGATAACCGCGTCTGCAGTCGACGTATATATCAGAGTTGCTCTCGGAATTTCCTTAACAGCAGCAATGACGTTTCGTGTTCCGAGGACATTGATTCTATACGATAGATGCCAGGTGTAGTACGAACGCTCCCAGAAACGGATGAGGGCTGCGGCGTGGTATATAACCGTCGGAGGAGCGCCTGTTCTGTCGAAGGGTTGCAGAAGGGCATCACGAATGGCCACTGGGGTCGGTTATGTCTGCCCGAACGAATGATACGGCAGTCTGAGACGAAATAGTACTTTCAGGAGGGTTCAAGTCGATCACTCGGATGTTTGTCTCTCCACGAAGCAATAACAGCCTAATGAGATACCTGGTAGGCTCACAGTTATCATGGGCATGCCCTAAGACCAATTATGGGATACACACGTTCCCAGAAAGCCTGACCCGCCGATGATGGCATAGCCCTTGTGAGTTGCCGCTGGCATGCCTTCCGTGAGATCTATGCCTGCATAAGACGCTTCGTCGAGCAGGGCCAACGTTAGCGGCGAAGATGCTTCTGAATATTTGGGTCGTGATACACGTTTGTGAAGAAAAACGAGATAGACTGCAACTGCAGTAACCAGGAAAACATCGAGCAACATCTGTCATCGAGAAACCGTGTACATGACACTGGTAACTGGGAGTACTCTATTACAGTACAGTAGCACTGACCAACAGCAGCCGGAACACCAAACTTGGGTTCCAAACTTGACGGGCTTGATCACAGTATATAACTTACTGTGTCAGATACGTCCACCAATTCCATCGTGACTACCGTCAACGCCTTTGACTGCTATATCTTCACGATAACCGCAGTGCCATTGACCATCGACCCTATCCAGCATCCTCGATCACAACACATCTATCTCGGACCTTCGCGCCCATGAGCATACGAGCACCGCGCAAAGGCGAGAACTATGAGCTCAGCGTTGATCTCAACAGCGAATATCGCGACAAACGAAAGGATGCAATCAAGAGAGTCATAGCATCGATGACCGTTGGTAAAGGTACGACATCCCGCCCAAGACGTTCGCTGCAGTGCTGAAACTCAAGCAGACGTGTCTGGTCTCTTTCCCCATGTCTTAAAAAACATGCAGACGGACGACCTCGAGCAGAAGAAGCTCGTGTATCTATATCTTATGAACTATGCAAAGACCCAACCCGAGCTCGTCATATTGGCCGTGAATACGTTCGTCAAGGACTCGGAAGATCCAAACCCTCTCGTCCGAGCTCTTGCTATTCGAACGATGGGTTGCTTGCGGGCGGAAAAGATCACCGACTATCTATGTGATCCCCTACAACGTGCTCTCAAAGATGATAATCCCTACGTTCGGAAGACAGCCGCTCTCTGCTGTCGCCAAACTTTATGATCTAAAACCAGAACTCGTGATTGACAATGGTTTCCTACAACAACTGCATGAAATGATTTCAGACAGCAATCCAATGGTGAGCTTCATTGTGTTTTTACAGAGTCGATCGTGCGCTAACGTGGCGCAGGTCGTCGCGAACACTATCGCAGCTCTGTCGGATATTCATACGATTGCAACCTCCAGCCACCCTCCACCCTCAGCCTCAGACCCTGCCATCTTTAACATCACCTCATCAATTTTGAACAAGCTATTGATCGCCTTGAACGAATGTTCGGAATGGGGTCGTGTTACGAATCTTAAACGCATTGGCTCGATACAATTGCCAGGACGAGAAAGGAGAGCGAACACATTTGCGAACGTGTTGTTCCTCAGTTCCAGCACGTTAACGGAAGTGTTGTGTTAGCAGCCGTCAAAGTGAGTCCCTTTCCCTTCTATCCATGGCTCCATGACGAACCTCGCCCAGGTCATCATGATACATATGCGTGGTATACGGCGGGAAGAGCTCTCTAAGCAGCTCATTCGCAAGATGGCACCACCGTTGGTCACCCTTCTCTCTTCGCCTCCAGAAGTTCAGTGGGTCGCACTGCGCAATGTTAATCTTCTACTACAAAAGCGGCCCGACCTGCTTTCGAACGAGATGAGGGTCTTCTTCTGCAAGTACAATGACCCTCTGTACGTCAAGGTCGAGAAGCTGGATATCATGGTGCGGCTAGCCAATGACAACAACGTCGATGCACTCTTGAGCGAGCTAAAGGAGTTCAGTACCCATTTTGTTACATCTTACACGATATTGAGTTGTATCCCGTGACAGGTATGCCTCGGAAGTTGACGTCGACTTCGTGCGGAAGTCTATTAAAGCAATCGGCCAGACCGCAATCAGCATCGAGAGCGCAGCCGAACGATGTGTGAACGTACTGCTAGACCTCATTGCAACTCGCGTGAGCTACGTCGTCCAGGAGGCCGTGGTTGTGATGAAGGTCTGTCTAAGAACCAGGGTTCTTTACCTAGCTTGCTGACTACAGGGCTGTCACAGGACATTTTCCGGAAGTACCCATCGACCTACGAAGGTGTCATACCCACATTATGCGCTAACCTCGAGGAACTAGATGAACCAGAAGCCAAGGCATCGCTCATCTGGATCATTGGCGAATATGCTGAGAAAATTGACAATGCGGATGAACTTCTAAATACTTTCGTCGACACATTCACGGAGGAATCCTATCAGGTGAGTACAATTCGCACTACGTTATATCCCAGCACTTAATATGCACTAGGTGCAACTGCAAACTTTGACAGCAGTGGTGAAACTGTTCTTGAAGAAGCCCGACTCGTCGCAAGGAGTGGTGCAACGAGTCCTGAACACAGCCACGAAGGACTGCGATTCACCTGACGTGCGCGATAGGGCATACATTTACTGGAGGCTGCTATCAACGGACCCTACCGCAGCGAAGGTGTGAATACCTCGGAAACGATAACTGTGTGGACTAACTATCTACGATAGGCCGTTGTTCTCGCACATCGACCGCCAATCTCTATTCCGCGAACGACTGTCTCTGCAGCATTGTTAGAAGAGCTCTTAGGCGAGATTTCAACTTTAGCGAGTGTGTACCACAAACCCGCGGAGACATTCATTGGCCATGGACGGGTCAGCGCGGACTCCATACAACGCAAAGGATCAGAGTTAGCCCCTTTTCTTTCTTTGGCTTCAGTCCATCCGTCTCTAACATATTCGTCACCAGGCTATCAGACGATCGATCCGCGGCGCAAAAAGCTCTCCAAACAGTCGTTGCAGGTCAACAGGCTGAGAACCTACTCGATTTCGACGACGCGCCTACGCAAGAGGGACAGCCATCAGGTCTCGCAGCCACACAGATCCTGCCTTCGACGCCAGCTACCGCGAATTTCCTGTCAGGAACGTCGGCGAATCCACTGGACGATCTAGTATCGATCTTCGGGGGGATGAGTGCGAGTGGGGGTGGAAGTGCAGATGGTGGTTTGGGCGGACTGGGTTTTGGGACGACGTCACCGCCCAGTGGGAGTGTCATCTCCCCTCTGGACAGCCTTACATCGCCTACGACCGCACCGAAACCGCAGGAAGACCTTCTTGGCTTGTTCTGAGACGGATGCGCGTTGTGTATCACATGCTTGGTGTCAGTTGCCACTACAGTAAAACGCTTGCACGCTTTCAATTTATACATAGACTCGAGTGGAGGTATTGATTAGTAGTCACAAGTTATTCTTATCATCAAAGCTTTGGAGACTGACCCTTCCGCATGTTCGACTTTGGCATATATAGACCAAGCTTTGGTTAGGCTACGAGTCCCAACTTGTCAATGTAAGTCAAGCATTGCCCATGGCATTGCAAGTGTGTGTGCGTGTGTGTGTACGGTATGCTAAGTTAGATGCATCGAAGACTAGATTGGGACTCACTCCGAGTCTCCGAATCAATACGGTATGAGTTCTCACTCACCCGCGTTCCACCTCAACTTCAGATCTGGATCAAGCGCTTTGCTGAGCGAGCACTGATCACTCGGCCTCCGACCCGGTTTCGTCTTTTCGCAGAAAAATTTCAAATATGGGATGCTTGAACCAATTGGAGTCGTGACTCGTGTTTGGAGCACGATCGAGTTCCAGACTCCGAGTCCCCATGGAGCTCATTCATAACTTAACGTGATAAGGAAAGACCATATCTTCCTTCTATGACATGCCTAGGTGGGACTCCTGCACCGGAATATCGTGACAAACACGCGCCTGCGTCGTGCGGCGCTCGTATAGAACATCACCGTTTTTTTCTTGAGCTCGCCGTTATTCCGTTATTCTTTGCGAAGGGTTTGTCGGATAAACCTCCGTTAGATCAGATGAGTGTAGGTTCAGCTTCCAATCTACTCTGTACTAAGCCTTTCAGGTTCGCTCGCCCTCTTCGGAATTGCATTCTACTATGAGTGGACCTTCGTCGCCTCGTGATCACTGTGATGGCATCATTACTGTGGCAATCTAGGTGTTTTTGGGAGGTGCGGCGATGTTAACAGATCACTTGATTTGATTTCCGTGAGGTTGGGCAGTGGGTACCTTTGCAGCAAGCCTCGGAAATGAGATTAAGGTCGCTGGCCGTGAGCTGCCGTGCTGCTCATGATCATGAGTGCACGCCCAGGTTACCTCACGGCCTTGCGACCCATGCAAGTTGTCCCAGTGCGCATGCTTGTATTTCTCTTCTGGAGCAATGGATTGTATCGGCTGGAGTGGCTTGGTTTGAGATTTAAGGAGTTGCACAAGCATCGTCTGCCAATCGCTCTCTTCCACTTTGCACGCTGACCGGCTCATGACGCATGACCATGCGTCCGGCACCAATCACTGTCTTTCTCGGGCTCCTGACGGCCGTTGCTCCTCAGCAGATATGCGACATAGTGAGTGCCGTATAATTCTGACATCTATTGTCCGTCACTTACGTTGGCCGTGTGTCTTTTCACATAGTGGCAGACAACTTGGGACAGGGAGAAGCTCTTCACCTTACCTCCAACCTACCCCTGATCCAATAAACTTCGTATCTCCGGGTGCCATCGGCAGTGCGGACATCGTCATCGATGATTCTTCCGTGTACCAGACCATCTATGGATTTGGCGCTAGCTTGAGTAAGCAATGATCGTCGGTACAGAGCATCTCAGCAACTGACTCTCGAACACAGCGGATTCGTCAGCGCAGCTAATGAACAATCTTAAGGTGTGCTAATGCGTTGAGAAAGCTTCCTGCAAGTGTGATAACCCGAGCGCCTCTAAAAGTCCCAGAATCCGGATAGCTACTGGCAGCTCCTGGACTATCTTTTCAATAGTAAGCACATCGGTGTCGCATTCCGGGTTACTGAAGATTGGCCTGCTGCTCACAGTAACCGATGGCGCCGACTCTGCCGGTTTCTCCTACATTAGAGTTCCACTTGGCGCTTCTGACTTCTCAGCGAAGAGTAGGCTACGTCACTATTATTGTGCATTCTGATGTCCTCATGGTTCTTCGATTCAGCCTACAGTTATGACGACACCAGCGGAGATGCTAATCTCACTAATTTCAACATCGGGGCTGCGCCCAGCTACGTGTTCTCTATTCTCAGTGATATCTTGTCGATCAACCAATGGCTGAGAGTCCACGTTGTACCCTGGTCTCCTGTGATTACACGTGCGCTGTCTTTAATGGGAGCATATCTGACTGTGGACTCTAGCCTGGGTGGATGAAGAGTGGTACGATGGACGGCGGCTCCTTGAACACCGCGTATATCTCTACCAGTGAGTGGCTCCAACCGGTTCACTGGACGAGTTGACCTGACTTGATGTTGAAGTGGCAAATTACCTCCTGAAGAGTATCCAGGGTTTCCAGAGCAAAGGAATTCCTATTTACGCGATCGGCATACAGGTACGCACAGTTTCTTCCGCAGAACAGAGACGTCCGATTGACGCGCCAGACAGAACGAACCTGAAAACAGCGATCCGACATACCCAACATGCAGTATGCCAGTATCAACGGAAGCGCAGATTGGGGTTGCACTTCGCTCTCTGATGAATTCAAATGGCTTCGGGAATACGAAGATCATTGGATATGAACACAACTGGGCGGATGCTGCTAACTACCCCGTACAGCTTGTTCGTTGTGACCTCGCTTTGAGGGCTGCGTTGCTAATTGTTGATGAACCAGATGCAACAAGCAGGGAGTGCTTTTGACGGGGTGTCTTTTCACTGCTACCAGGGCTCTGTCAGTGACCAGGCTGAATTCACCTCTCAGTACCCGAACAAGGTATACAGGGTTGTCGTCTGATCACGATTCAAGTTGATGCATTTCTCCTTAGGAAGTGTTCCTCACAGAGTGCACGGGCACCCTTGGCTCCGACTGGTGGAGTGACCTTAAGGTGCGCCTCTCCATTACACTAGCGACTTAGTTGAAGCTGAAGTGCATCCAAGTGGTTTATGGATAACCTGTAGGTCTAAAATTCTACTGGATGGGTTTCTCTGGATAACGCGTCTTTTCAGCTTCATCGGCAGCTTAACCTACGGGTCATCAACTGGCCTAATGTGGAACCTTGCACTCGACGGAAACGGTAACCCTCTGCTCCCAGGAACAAATAGTTGTGGTGGTGGGTGCCGGGGTGTCGTCCAGATCAACAACGATGGTAGCTGGAGCGTCAACCAAGAATTCTATGCGATGGCTCAAGCTTCCAAAGCCATCTTACCCCGTGACGAAGGAGGACCGTGGGGTCAGCGGATCGGCGTCAGTATTGGAGGCTCGCTCGGCTCGGCTCTTGTAGTTGGTGCATATGTGACAGGGAGGGTTTCTTCGACAGATTGGGATAGGTATAGCATCGTGGTTTTGAACTGGTGAGTTGGTGCAGATTCGAGGCTTCGATGGATAGTTGAATCGTTGGCTAGGGATGATAGCGCGTCTACGACGAATCCTCAGCCTATCGAAGCTACCATCGAGTTTAGGGGATTGCAGGCGAGTGTCCCGTAGCTACCCGTATATGACCTGTGTTGATTTGATGATGTTGCAGGCAACGTATACCTTCCCTGTTGGGGTCACAACACTCTGGTGGTACGCTCCGTACTCCAGTGCGACGGATTCTATCTATTGAATATATCGTGACGTGTTATTCATATGTCCTGTGGTTCTGCTGAGCCCTTGCTTTGGCAAGGTTGGATTAATTTAACTGTGCGAACTTTTGAGCTGTGGGTGTGGATGTACAGTACGACTGTGAACTTATGAACAGTGCCAGATAATAACTGAAGATAGGGGCGTCTAGTCACATGACTAACGGCATGTCACGGCAAACAAATCAGTACACGGGTTTGGCCAGCAGATTGGGGCTCAAAAAACAGTGACCAGCCAATCAGACCCCACGGAAATCGACGTTTTCCCGCAGAATAAACAGGATTTATTGACAAAAAATATCAAAAAAATACCGAGTACAAACATACTTCTTAGGGCAATGCTCGCTGTGTCAGTTTGCCCCGCGACTTGCCCGCGACGGTATATACCTAATATTTTCTCGGTCTTTCACGACCAACCCATTTCAATGTCTACCCAGACGTCGTAGCTCAGATCTGTCGGAAAAGCTGGCTCTTGCCACTGATTTGTTCGCTGTGATGGACGGGACGCCGCAAGCTCTTCTCGGTGGGCTCGAGCGATGCACACTCAGGCTGTACGCCGTAGCAGCGTCACTCATGTTCCCTACCTTCCCGAACATCATCTCCCGATAGGATCTTCGGCGACGGGGATAATCCTGGGAACATCCCTGACTGGCAGATGCCACTGCAGTACTCGCACCTACAGATACCCACCAAATGTTGTAAAGTTCCCTGATGCTATCACATTCTCTGTTCCGTGCAAAGCTAAGGTTATGACAGACTATTGTTCAAGTTCCTGCGATACACCTAAAGCGGTGTAGTATGTGGGCATGACGAGGTTCTAGAAGGTCGACTGTGTTCAAGTCTGACAAGCAAGGCAAGCCTTCCTGTAGAAGGGTTTTCCAAAAGTGACTGAGATTGACAAATCTGTCGACGCAGATCGTTGAGGGCGAGGATGCCTCGAGGTGCGGGTCCTGAAAACAGCTAGCGCCTGAAGAGCCTTATAGAGGACATGGTTACACGTCTTGCTTGGCTACCATCTCACCCTTTCTGCGAGAATAATACATCGTATATCACGCACAACCATCAACAATGACAACAGATCCGGATATCGACGACTTAACATATCTAGTCACACACGTCTTTTGTCCTCTGCGACTCCCAAGCGAGGATGATCATTCTATTCCCAACGATCTCGCATTATCCGAAGCAGTTTTCTCTTCTGCTTCCGCCTATGCAGAACATGTCTGCGACGCACGTAAACCCGAATGGAATCGTATCTTAAAGATGCTGCACAACCTCAGCATCACCATGCAGGTGCTTGGACTGTCTCGATGAACAGGTGGAATCGCAGCTGGGGTCGATGGATGTCGGAGGTGCGTGGGAAATGCTGTGATATCGAGATAAAACACTGAGGTTCTACTACAGATGTAAACGTCTACTTAATTCGAGCACAGAACGCAGCCGTCGTGTTTAGGAAAAAAGAAAATCATGTGCTCTTCGAGGCATTCGAAGTCTCCCCCACCACAGAGGCCGTCATGGGCGCACGCGGGAAACTTGTGTGCTCTTATCCAGGGCCAGCCATCAAAATTCCTGACGACGTCTTCGAGGACGACGCCTTCCTTTCTGAACTCGTCAATTTTCTCGTCCACATGAACGATAATAGGATCACCGATGCTCTTCCTGTCACACATAAAGCTAGATCACAGGTCGAAGAAACTCGGGACACGGTTGATCCGCGATATGTCACTGAGCTGCTTACTGGCATCTTGCGTGGCATCGGTCACCCGGCCGACATCGTTCGCATAAGCAAACGTATCGGCGACGACGTTGTCTACACCAATGCATTGCGACCGTGGCGTCGCTCGTCGCTCTGGCTGGTCATCAGAGTGGCGCTGCAGACTACCCTAGAGCAACCTGAGGCTCTTGGAAGGCAGACCTACAAAGCGTTCATGATATTCTTCATGCATGAACTTGCGCAGAAGGCGATTGAAGGAGACATGTCAAGCGAGCTACTTCATTTCATGTCCACAAAAATCAGCAGGCGTCTGATGAAGCTTGCCTCATCGGCGCCTGATTGGCTTTCGTGCACGGTGCTGAAGACTTGCACTGGCATTCGAGAGATCCTCGAGACGAGGTGGAAGCTGGTACAGAAGGCCCAATCAATGTCCCCGCGCTGGGCTCCGGATGAGCTCGATTATTCGGGGACACGCAGCTGTCGCTACTCAAGAGCCGGGGTTACATTCGTGATGCCCTAATGAATCAGGGAACCGAGCGTCCCCGTGGTCTCTTCGCACCCAAGCATCGTCCCCGAGGCACTCTTGATGACTTTCTGTCTTCGGATGGAGAGTTCTTCGAGGATGCATACCTTGCTGAGCCGCATGTTACCCTATATGATGTTGAGCAAGCAGTTGGGCAGGGTATCGATGACTGGGTTGCCTCCATCCTAGATGCTGGTGACGCAGAGGTTGATGAAGCATGCGTGCAACTCGAGACCTTGGCCGAAAAGTACTCGTCAGAGGCTCGGAAGGCATATAAAAACAACCCGGAGGACCTGTCCGTTATGTTTCTCACGACGATCGAGCTCTGGGTTGCCCTTGATAAAATAGTGGTCGAGAAGATCCCTATGCTTCAGGACTACTCGCCCGAGATACCTTTGGCAATTTTGGAAACGCTTCTTCTCCGGAAGCCCGAAAACCTTGACCGCCTTCGCCGTGCCTACGAGTACATTCGTGATCGCCACCGTGACTCCCAGGCACGGGGTGGCTGGTCCGTGTTTTCCAACCCAGTCAACGACAACAACTTCGCCGTACGCTACTATAAGACCTCAGACAGACTGAAAACCCTCAATTCTCGTATCGAAAACGATGCACGACGTGCTCGTGAGGAGAAACTTGAAGAACTCCGGAGGAAGAACGAGGAACATGCCGAGCTCGGGAGACAAATAGCAGCTCAGGATCATTCCTTCTACGCAGCGGCCGCATTACCTGGTGGTGTCACAAGTGTCAACTAGAGACTAAAAGGCGCGATATGACCATAGATCTCCACGAGTGGCCACTGCCAGCTCTACAAATTTCCGCCGCGATAGTCGTCTTTGAACTGGGTTGTCCCGTTTCATTTAATATGTGGCGATCAGCCACCTTCCATCTCTTGGTGGATCTTTGTTCATCTTCTCAACCGGAACAACCCTATATCCTCCTCGACAACTATTTCGCGCTTCTGCCCTATCACGAGAAGCATCCAAGGTCAAGAGTCACTCTGGCGTCAGACACGAAGCCATTTATTATCTCTCACTATAAGATACATCCATCCCTAACACGCGTGAGCACGTCTGTGTCAACAACGGGCTTGACTTCTATGGGTTTGACAAATCTGCCTCAATCCGAGCTTCAGCCGCCTTCATAAGAGGCTGACAACTCCAATCTTTGCGCCTACCAACTCCCGCTCGGTGCATATCGCAACTTGCAGGAATACCTCAAAAGCACGTCACATACCTCCAACGAAGTTATAGTAAACCAACAAGACTTGCCACAAGGACCTTTCCCTTCACGAGTTCACTGCGTTTGGGCACTTGCGCAGTGGGTCATGCCTGCAGTGGCTGAACATTCTGCGGGAGATTCGGGCTCGAACTCTGACCTTCCGACGCAATGAAGTCCACCTGCTTCTTGCCCAAGCTGCCGGACAAGTTGGACCGCTTTCAGAGGAAGGAGAATGGGCATGGCACCGAGAGTTGTCAGACCCATTCTTCTGTGACGCCATGCTCGGCGAACTCGAAAGCCTTGTGTTGGGCGTAGAGGCGAACTGGTTGGAAGGGCTAACCATGAGCATGGTTTCCTTCCTGATTAGCCGGCTATTGACCTCGGACCAGTCTTCTGCCGTTAAGACCAAGGCTCACGAGCTACTTCGAAAAGTGCGCGAGAAGACGTTTTCTTGGGTGCAAGAATTATCAGTGAAGGTTCAAGATGTCGAGGATGAGGATATCCGCGGACGGCTTCGCGACATAGCCGCCATTTGTCGTGGAACATTCGACGTCGACCCAGAGCACATGAGGGAACAACTCTCTTCTCCCAGAGATGTAGAGATCTTGGTCTCTTGTGCAATCTTCATCCATGACAGCACGCCAGCAGTGCTCACCGGCATCCCAAAGGAGTCTCGTCTACTGCATGAGCGAGACCGCCGTTTATCCATGGCCTTAGAGGAGATATTGACTGACCGCATCTGGGGGAGCAACGAAGGCATCAATCTTGCCGTTACCAGCGTTTGGCCTGCATATCAGCCAGGCTCGCAGTGGGGGCAGTTAGAGCATCCGAATTCCCGCTGGTTTTCCTGCCAAAGCGCAGTGACGAACGTTCAACAGTCACAAGAGGTACACTTCAATCTGCTTGATGGTACGCTACTCGTGGAAGGCAAGCCCTTAGGTAAATTGCCTCGCGAGATAACTAGTCACTATGTCTACAAATTGATCTTTGAAAACGTAAGTTTTGTTCTTGATTCATGTCCAAAGAACTTGCTGAATTTCTAAGTAGCGTATCCTCGACGTTATACCTGGAAATATACCGGGCATGGAATATACAACAAGAGGCCAGATCTCAGGTTGGCAGGTGCGAGCTAGTCGGCGTTCCGTGACGGAACTCTTGTTGAACGCATTGCACAGGTCCACTTTGCACTGAAAGATGACGAGCTACAGATAATGGCAGAGAAGGGCGGGCGTCTCTTCGAGCTGATACCTCAACGGAAGCTAGAAGGAGACCTCCCCACTCCTTTAGTCGACGGTCACGCTCACTGGCTCAATATATCCGATTGGACGATCGAAGTCCGTCCTCTTGGCAAACGATGGGAGCACCGACAAGAAAACTGGCAGATCTACCTTGCACCCGGTTCATACTCCATGCGCAGAGGCTCTGCAATGCTCGCTGACATCGGGAGCCAAACTTGGACCATGCTATCCAACATCTTGAGCCCTCTGGAACGCAGAGATAATCTTTTTATCATGTTCTCCCCTTGCCAGTCCATTCAAGGCATTTCAGCGCTCAGACTTGTCGTTGAACTGCCCCGCTATGGCCTTTCCTTCTTCGTCGACAATGATGGAGACCTCCAGTCTTTCAATATGCAGGACATGGTGTATGACAAGAATCAATCAACCGGCACTATGTTCGGTCTTGTTAACCAGCTAGTCCTCCGGCCGAAGGTTCAGGTTCCAGAAGAACTCAACCAACGGTGCGTCCTCATACCCGATGGCAATGTTTCCTTCAAGAAGCACGGTCATCACATCCGAATCGAGATCGACACTCATAGTCCTGCTCTTCGGCGGGTTATGTACCACACCTACAAGGTCAACACCGAGCTGGGCTATCTTGGGGGGAATGTCAACCTGACGAACCAGCTCTATCGAGCTTATCTACACGCTTGTGACAAGCAGTGGATGCAGTACCGATCCCCTGACGGGAAAGACGGGCACAGAAGAAGCGTTATCTATACTGCAATCGGCCACTTGCCAATCATTCATGAAGTTGGATCCTGGTGCTGCAAGACTCCTGTCCTCGATTGCATCGTTGACTCCACAGAGGGTCTGGTACCCGCCTCATTTACAACGCATGCAGGACGTAGAGTGGTCGTCCCTTGCAGCTACTGCTCAATACCATGGACTGTACTTCGCAGCAGAGTCTATCAAGAAGAGATGGGAGAGGGATCAGATGTTCCGCGAAAACCAACCAACCGGTTCTATTCAAGAACTTCCGAGTCGCGAACTTTTTCTTCCTCAGCGTGCTTCCCTTCGAGCTGCACTGCTCTATCCACACGAATTCTCTGATCAGTTTTCCCCCGGAAAATGTGACACCCCTTATCCCTCAAGGGATTTAGTGTGTGCAGGAAACGAGCATCGCGCGTACAGCATCGCATCTACTGCTTTCGGGTGGGCGTCGATGCAGAACACGGTTGTCGATCTCCTCGGCCGGCTGGAATCATGGGGCGAGGATTTGCATGGGCATATACGTGGATTTTCTCTCAGTTACAGCGAAGATTGGCTGCGCCCAGACTTGCCTAAAATATGGCTCACAGCATATAATACCTGTCGCAGGAGCGATGGGAGAACGCGATTTGAGCTACTATTCTCCCTTGCTGCCATGGCGTATGGTTCTCCCGAACGCCAAGATCTTGTCACCACCTTGCTGGCGTTCGCAACTGTCCCCGCATTCAGGACGATAGATCCTCCCCTGTTCAAATCCTACGAACTTTCCAAGGGGTATGAGCCCTCAATACGTGTATTACGGAACAGTATCTCCTCCAGTGCACGTGGGCTTGAAGATAGTCCGGAATGGTCGATATCCAGGAGATATTGGGAGTCCGACTCCGACTGGTACGCCCGTCGCCTCTCGGAGTATCGCCGGCGCCTTGAGAGTGATATCGACGCTGCGGCTATAGAGTTACTTGCTGGGTGGCCGCGCGAGTCTCCTCCATCGTGTCCTTCCCTTAACCGTTCCTCTTACGATCTGTCAAGCCTGGCATCTACGCTCGACCCTTGGTTCACTAGTTGGTATCAAAACCTCCAACTCAAGAAACACATTATCCGCGTTCAAGAGATATTGGCTCAAGCCCATGTACCTGCCCCAGTATTACAGACCCTCACCTTCCAAGCTTCTTCCGGTCTCTATACGGATGGTGCTCCCGTTACGGCGGTCATTCTTGGCCAGCTATTCGAACGGCCAGCGCCACATCGTCCGTCGATCCCGCGCCTTCCTCTTGGGGTGACCCATGGCAACGAGCTATCCTTTGGGTCAGCAAGGCTAAGGCAACTAATAGATGGGCTTCGTGACAATGCGCAAAGTTGTTTCCAAGAAAAGTATGCTGAAGACCTGCGCCTTAGTGAAAAAGCCCTCTGCAATCAACCATGCCTGGCTATACCGGAATCCATTCCACACGCGATAGAGGAGCTCGGACGCCGCTACATTCAAATACGCGGAAAGTACCTCCAATACTTTGAGGTTCTCAAACAGCCATTGAATCCACGGAGTACGAAGGAACACACTGTTAGTCAAGCCGGTCAGTGGCCTCGCATCACGAAGAAAACTATGCTCCAGTCTCTCGCATCCACATCTCTTATTGCTCTACCGGATGATTGGAGAGTATGCCTAACGACTTTCGCTCTCCTGGGCTTGGAGCTACAGCGCTGCCGTAGATTAGTGCTTCACGCTGTGAAAAACAGTAAGGAGGAGCTCTTCAAGGAGATGATGAACGAAGGTTGTGATGGGTGGGAGGCCCATCTACATCCGGACTGGCTTCTGATCCAGGTATGTCCATATTGCACTCGTTACCCATTGCAGGCCCCCCGTACTCACCCGACGATAATTCAGCTGGATGGCAACTTCCTCGTTCGCCGTGTTCAGGCAGAAATTGCCTTTCAGATGATCTCCCCGAAACCAGTTCAAAACACAGCCATGCAGCTCAACATGGGCGAAGGGAAATCATCCGTGATCGTCCCCATCTCGGTTTCCACTCTTGCCAACGGTTGTCAACTGGTTCGCGTTATTGTCCCAAAAGCATTGACGACGCAGATGTTTCAGCTGCTTGTCGTTCGCCTTGGTGGACTCACCAACAGGCGCATATATTATTTGCCGTTCTCTCGTTCCCTCAAGATCGGTCCTCAGCAGATCAGCGCTCTCCGCGAACTCATGTCAGAATGTATGCGGGAGGGTGGAATTCTCGTTGTCCAACCTGACCACGTCTTGTCGCTCAAGCTAATGAGCGTGGAGATGCAGGTGAACAAGGTCGATCAGGTGGCCGGCGAGTTGCTGGAGCTTCAGAGATGGCTTCATTCTCATTCCCGAGACATTCTGGACGAGAGTGACGAGATTCTCCATGTACGCTACCAGCTGATGTACACCATCGGCTGTCAGACTCACATGGAAGGATTCCCTGAGCGATGGACAACCACCCAGCAAGTTCTGAGCCTTGTGAAGAAACATGCGTCCTCTGTCCGAGACTGTTTCCCGCTTGGAATGGAGTTCGAGAGCGGTCCGGCTGGATCATTCCCCCACACACGCATCCTGCGAGTGAACGCTGGTCAAGAGCTGATCTCCCGTATAGCTGAAGACGTTATGTGTAGTCGTGTCCGTTCAGGACCCAGAGATGCCATTCGCAGCTTTATATCCTACAAGGACATCACGCCCTCTGACCTCCAGTCAGTCAAGGACCACTGTCAGGATAACCTCTGCCAGTGGAGGGGATTGCTACTCCTACGAGGACTGCTGGCTTCCGGAATCCTATTGTTTGTTTTCCGAGAGCGACGATGGCGAGTTGACTATGGGCTTGACCCATCACGAACCATGCTCGCGGTACCATACAGGGCCAAAGACTCCCCAGCACCGCGCGCAGAGTTCGGGCATCCCGATATCGCCGTCGTGCTCACTTGTCTCTCATACTACTACGGCGGCCTGACCAAGGACCAACTGATGAACTGCTTCGAGATTTTACTGAAGCAAGACGACCCATCCCTGGAGTATGAATCTTGGATCCACGAAGAAGTCCCAGACGATCTTCGAAGGATTAACGGTGTCAATATCAAGTCCTCAGAACAGTGGGAGAAACGTCTCGTCCCACTGTTCATACGCAGCAAAGCTGTTATAGACTTTTACCTTTCGCATGTTGTCTTCCCCAAAGAAGCTAAAGAGTTCCCGCGTAAGCTCTCTTGCTCCAGCTGGGATCTTGCTGAAGAAAAGAAACTAGTCACCACAGGTGAGATGTCTGCACCAGGAACGTACATCAGCATGTTAACGGGAGAGGTTACTTGTAGGATTCTCAGGGACCAATGACGGTCGCTATCTGTTACCCACTTCCATCACTCAGCGTGATCCTGACCATCAGCGCGCTACCAATGCAAAAGTCCTTGCATATCTCCTTCAGCCTGAAAACAATCATTACATCTGTACCGCCCGAGATGATGGGGAGCGACGAACAGCGCGAGAGTTTGTGAAGTTGCTGGTATCTCAGAAACCCGATATATGTGTCTTGCTGGACGTTGGTGCGCAGATGCTCGAACTCCACAACAAAGCATTGGCTACTACCTGGCTCGAGTTTAAGACGGATGCGCAGGCTGCTATCTATTTCGACGACAACGACGAATTGATGGTTTATGCTCGGGACGGCGCCACAGAGTCTCTAGTATCTTCTCCATTCGCTCAACAGCTCGATAAGTGCGTCGTATACCTTGACGACGCGCATACGAGGGGCACCGATATCAAATTCCCACTTGGTTTTCGGGCCGCTGTCACACTAGGCCCAAAGGTCACGAAGGATCGTCTGGCGCAAGGTGAGAAAGCACAGCGACTCTTCATACCGCGCGTCTAATCTGACACATAGGGTGTACGCATGCGTAAGCTTGGACATGGCCACTCGGTCATGTTCTTTGCACCTTGGGAAGTCGATCAGGCTATACGCTTGTGCTCCGAGGACAACACGGACAAAATTGACGTCGCGGACATTTTACGCTGGACAATTCTCGAAACCTGCAATGATATTCGCCATCGTGCTCCTCAGTGGGCCCAACAAGGAGAGGATCACGCATCTCGCTACGATGCTTGGTCCAGCTACTGCAGTGACGAGTGCACATCTGAGCAAGTTGCTGGGGTATGGCTCCAGCCAGAGGCCAAATCATTGGAGAACCTCTATGCTCCAGCACAATCTGGTGGTCCAGTCGACTACAGGAATCCGCAGATCCAGCAAAGACTCTCTGATCTTGGGATCCTCTCGGTTGATCTGTCTGGGATGGACGAGGAACAAGAAAGAGAGGTCCTGCATGAAATAGAGCGCGAGCGACAGGTTGAACGACCCCCCAAAGCTCCTTCGGCAACGCATCACCTTCATCACGATGTGGAAACATTCGTGCAGCTTGGCTTGATTCCCCAAGGATCTACGGCTTTCCTCAACATCTTCGAATCGCTCGTGAATACATCGGCAGCCTTCACAGAGCTTAACTGCTGGACCAAGAGTGTCTTCGCCACTGCGGACTTCTGCAGTATTGTCCAGCTCAAACCAGGAGAAAAGGCTGATGATTTTTTGCGTGCGGTCAACTGGGTCATCTCCAGCGATGTAGTCCAACCTCCGATTCTCGTCGTGGTCAGCCCATATGAAGTCGATGAGCTGCTCCCACAGATCAGGTCCAGCAAGACAGTCCACCTTCACATATACACGCCTCGCGTCGTCAAGTCCATGCCACCGTGTGACGATCTGGATCTGCACAGTATCCCACCTGTTTCAGCGCTCTGGACTCCTCCATGGCCCCTCGTAGACCAGCTCAATGTCTTCGCAGGACAACTGTACCTGCGGGATTATACGACATACATCGAATTGTGTCGCTTCCTCTGTCTCTACACTAGAGACCTCGAAGCTGACGGGGATGTCGAAATCCAGCGTGCAGATGACGGCTTCATCAAACCGGAAAACCGCCCCCCAGAGCTCAATATGGTGGCTCCTTCCAACAGTCACAGATAGCTTCGCTGAAAACCCTGTTCGGTCTGCGCAGAAAGGGATGCCATACGCACCTACACATATGGGCAAGATCCTCGATGCGCAGCAGCTCACAGAGGATGACTTCCATGACTAGACTCTCGATAACTGGTCAATTCGACGCTGTGTGAGTTATCGATCCTTGCTTGCATCACGTTAACAAACCTTGAATGAGACAGAAACTTCCTCCGAATCTTCGGTAGACTGCATCCTCCTTGTCTCTTAGATGTTGTTTAGTTTTTGTTTAAGTTGGGTCATCGTTCGGTGTCATTGACTCATTACTACTAGTACTGCTTCGTTCTATTTTACGTTTTTCTGTCTTTGAATTCTTCCGGTTAGGATCATCAAGGTATGATAAGTTGAGTTTGGCTGAAAATTCCTGGGCTCGCGGAGCATGGATCGCAGGGGGATCCTGAGATGCACCCAGAAGTATGATCAGGCTTCAAACGCGCTAAATGCGACATTGCCATGTCACCAGACGGTGAACCAGTTGCATGTGAGAGAAAAGGAATGATCGCTGGCAAGGACGTGGAGGAAGGAGTACTCGAAGCGGAGCGACAGAAACAAGGCGACTTGCGGAGACAAATCAAACTCCTACAGGCCCAACTGGCAGACGTTCCGGACGATGACGCACCTCTGCGGTCCCCCAAACGGAAACAATCAGAGTCTACCCTACTCGCTCCTGCGACGCCTTCTCCAAGTAAGCGACACCGTACAGCTCCCATGCGTGAATAGTAATCAATCGAGCGTTGCTCACAGAGAAGAAAAGGCGAACCGATAGTCATGGATGCAAACCGCCTGCTGCGGGCGGTCCGTCAAGGTCTCAAGGACAGAGCGTCCCCGGGCCAACGAAACCGGGCGCCCAGCTGGAAACCACAAAGCTGTCCCACCCAACGTAATCCCTCTCCACGTGAAGCCAGCACCTTCTAACGTCCTCGACAAGCTCTCCGTTCTCCATGCCCGCTCCACGAATAAATCTGGATCAGCTGCAATCATTCGATCGTCTAACCTAGCTGAGAAACCGAAGCCCAGCCATCAGGTCTCGCAGCCACACAGATCCTGCCTTCGACGCCAGCTACCGCGAATTTCCTGTCAGAAACGTCGGCGAATCCACTGGACGATCTAGCATCGATCTTCGGTGGGATGAGTGCGAGTGGGGGTGGAAGTGCTTATGGTGGTTTGGGCGGACTGAGTTTTGGGACGTCACCGCCCAGTGGGAGTGTCATTTCCCCTCTGGACAGCCTTACATCGCCTACGACCGCACCGAAACCGCAGGAAGACCTTCTTGGCTTGTTCTGAGACAGATATACGTTGTGCATCACATGCTTAGTGTCAGTTACCACTACAGTAAAACGCTTGCACGCTTTCAATTTATACATAGACTCGAGTGGCGGTATTGACTAGTAGTCACAAGTTATTCTTATCATCCAAACTTTGAAAACTGACCCTTCCGCATGTTCGACTTTGGCATATATAGACCAAGCTTTGGTCAGGCTACGAGTCCCCAACTTGTCAATGTAAGTCAAGATTGGCGCCATGGCATTGTGTGTGTGTGTGTGTGTGTGTTGCCCAAGTTAGACCTATCGAAGGATCCGATTGGGACGCTCTCCGATCAATACGTACGGTCACGAGTACTTCCTCGCTCGTTACACGTTTCGAATTTCACCCCTCAAACTTTCAAGATCTGGAACCAAGCGCTTTTACTGATCATATACTACCTCGGCCTCCGACCTGGTTTCATCTTTTCGGAGAAAAAAATTTCCAATCTAGGGTGCATGAACCAATTGGAGTTGTGACTCGTGTTTGTATCAGAAGTTCCAGACTCCCGAGCCCCATGCAACTCATTCATGGCTTAATATGATAAGGAAGGAACCATCTATGGCATGCCTAGGTGAGACTCTTGCGCCGAATCCCGTGGCGAACATGCGCCTGCGTCGTGCGGCGCCCATATAGCTCATCACCGTTGGCCTTAAGCTCGCCGTGGTTCCATTATTCCTTGCCAAAGGTTTCTGGGATAAACCCCCATGGCTAGATCAGGTGAGGGTAGGTCAGCTGCCAATCTACTCTGCACTAAGCTTTTCAGGTTGGTTCACCCTCTTCGGAATTGCATTCTATGAGTCGACCTTCGTCGCCTCGTGATCCCTGTGATGGCATATTTACTGTGGCAATCTATGTGTTTTTGGGAGGCGCCGCAATATTAACAGATCAGTTTATCTGGACTTCCGTGAGTTGTGCACTTGGTACCTTTGCAGCAAGATTCGGAAATGAGATTATTAGCATCTCTGAGGTCCCATGTGCTGCCATGTTGCTCATGATCTTGAGTGCACACCCAGATTACCGCATGGCCTTGCGTCCCATGTGGGTTGTCCCAGTGCGTATATTTGTATCTCTCTTCCTGGAATAATGCATTGTATTGGGCTGGAGTGGTTGGATTTGAGATTTAAGGAATAGCACAACTGTCGTCCGCCATCCGTCCCTCACCCGTTGCACGCTGACCGGCTCATGACGCATGACGATGCGTCCGGCACTAATCATTGTCTTTCTCGGGCTTCTGACGGCTGTTGCTTCTCAGCAGATATGGGACATAGTGAGAGCCGTATAACGCCGTCATCTATTGTCCGTCACTTACGTTTGCCGTGTGTCTTTCACACAGTGGCAAACAACTTGGGACAGGGAGAAGCTCTTCACCTACTTCCAACCTACCCCTGATCCACTAAACTTCGTATCTCCGGGTGCCATCGGCAGTGCGGATATCGTCATCGATGATTCTTCCGTGTACCAGACCATCTATGGATTTGGCGCTAGCCTTGAGTAAGCAATGGTCCTCAGTACAAAGCATCTCAGCAACTGACTTTCGAACACAGCGGATTCGTCAGCGCAGCTAATGAACAATCTTAAGGTGTGCTAATGCGTTGAGAAAGCTTCCTGCAAGTGTGATCGACCCGAGCACCTCTAAAAGTCCCAGAATCCGAATAGCTACTGGCAGCTCCTGGACTATCTTTTCAATAGTAAGTCCATCGGTGTTGCATTCCGAGTTACTGAAGGTTGGCCTGCTGCTCACAGTAACCGATGGCGCCGACTCTGCCGGTTTCTCCTACATTAGAGTTCCACTTGGCGCTTCTGACTTCTCGGCGAAGAGTAGGCTACGTCACTATTATTGTGCATTACGGATGCCCTCATGGTCCTTCGATCCAGCCTACAGTTATGACGACACCAGTGGAGATACTAATCTCAATAATTTCAACATCGGGGCTGCGCCCAGCTACGTGTTCTCTACTCTCAGTGATATCTTGTCGATCAACCAATGGCTGAGAGTCCACGTTGTGCCCTGGTCTCCTGTGAGTATATGTACACTCTCTTTAACGGTAGAATATCTGACTGTGGACTCTAGCCTGGGTGGATGAAGAGTGGCACGATGGACGGCGGCTCCCTGAATACCGCGTATATCTCTACCAGTGAGTGGCTCCAACCGTTCACCAGATGAGTTGACCTCAATTGATGTTGAAGTGGCAAATTACCTCCTGAAGAGTCTCCAAGGTTTCCAGAGCAAAGGAATTCCTATTTACGCGATCAGCATACAGGTATGCACAGTTTCTTCCGCAGAATAGAGACCTCCGATTGACGCGCCTGACAGAACGAACCTGAAAACAGCAATCCGACATACCCAACATGCAGTATGCCAGTGTCAACGGAAGCGCAGATTGGGGTTGCACTTCGCTCTCTGATGAATTCAAATGGCTTCGGGAATACGAAGATCATTGGATATGAACACAACTGGGTGGATGCTGCTAACTACCCTGTGCAGCTTGTTCGTTGTGACCACGCTTTCAAGGTGCGTCGCGTTGCTAATTGTTGATGAACCAGATGCAACAAGCAGGGAGCGCTTTTGACGGAGTGTCTTTTCATTGCTACCAGGGCTCTGTCAGTGACCAGGCTGAATTCACCTCTCAGTACCCAAACAAGGTATACAGGGTTGTCGTCTGATCACGATTCAAGTTGATGCGTTTCTCCTTAGGAAGTATTCTTCACAGAATGCACGGGCATGCTTGGCTCCGACTGGTGGAGTGACCTTAAGGTATGCCTCTCCAGTATGCTAGCAACTCAGTTGAAGTTGAAGTGCATCCAAGTGGTATATGGACAACCTGTAGGTCTAAAAATCTACCGGATAGGTTTCTCTGGATAAAAGCGTCTTTTCAGCTTCATCGGCAGCTTAAACTACGGGTCATCAGCGGGTCTAATGTGGAACCTTGCGCTCGACGGAAACGGTAACCCTCTGCTCCCAGGAACAAATAGTTGTGGTGGTGGGTGCCGGGGTGTCGTCCAGATCAACAACGATGGGAGCTGGAGTGTCAACCAAGAATTCTATGCGATGGCTCAAGCTTCCAAAGCCATCTTACCCCGTGACGAAGGAGGACCGTGGGGTCAGCGGATCGGCGTCAGTGTTGGAGGCTCGCTCAGCTGGGCTCTTGTAGTTGGCGCATATGTGACAGGGCGGGTTTCTTCGACAGATTGGTATAGGTATAGCATTGTGGTTTTGAACTGGTGAGTTGGTGCAGGTTCGAGGCTTCGATGGATAGTTGAATCGTTGGCTAGGGATGATAGCGCGTCTACGACATGGAATCCTCAGCCTGTCGAAGCTACCATCGAGTTTAGGGGAATGCAGGTGAGTGCCCTGTAGCTACCCGTATATGACCTGTGTTGATTTGGTGATGATGCAGGCAACGTATACTTTCCCTGTTGGGATCACCACGCTCTGGTGGTACGCTCCGTAATCCAGTGCGACGGATTCTATCTATTGAGTATATCATGACGTGTTATTCATATTTCCTGTGGTTCTGCTGAGATTCCCTTGCTATGGCGAGGTTGGATTAATTTAACTGTACGAACTTTTGAGCTGTGGGTGTGTGGATGTACATACGACTGTTAACTAGTATAGTGCAGACAGGGGCGTCACATCACTAAGTTCATGTCACAAACCAGTACATCATAAGAGCCAGCGCTTGTCCAAAAGGTCTGAAATCTGGCCCAAATTTGGAAGTAAGTTTCGAATTAATTGCCTCTAGATCTGAGCAGCTCTCATGCATATGTACATACATTGCACGCATTCGTCAGATATTTGCACGCTGAGCATTGAAATAAAAGGTATTGTGTTCTTTGTAAAAATACATATGCTTGGGGCTCCAAACACAGTGACCAGCCAATCAGAACCGTGGGAATCAACGTTTTCACTTTAGGGCAATGCTCGCTGTGTCAGGTTGTCCCGCGACTTGCCCGCGACGGTACATAACTAACTTACCAAACTTACAGAGAAACTTACATTTTCTCGGTCTGTCACGATCAACTCATTTCAATGTCTACCCAGACGTCGTAGCACTGGCATATTAGTAGATCTGTCGGAAAAGCGCTGGTCCCTGGATCTTGCCACTGATTTGTTCGCTGTGATGGACAGGACGACGCAAGCTCTTCTCGGTGGGCTCGAATGATGCACTGTCAAGCTGTACGCTGTAGGCGTCACTCACGTTCCCTACCTTCCCGAACATCAGCTCTCGGCGACGGGGATAATCATGGGAACATTCCTGACTGGCAGATGCCACCGCAGTACTGCGCCTACAGGTACCCACCAAATGTTGTGAAGTGCCCTGATGCTATCAATTTCTGTTCCGTACAAAGCTAAGGTTATGACAGACTATTCTTCCTGGCATCCACCTAAAGCGGTATAGTATCTGGGCATGACAATGTTCTAGAAGTCGACTGTTCAATCGATAAGGCAAGTCCTTCCTGTAGAAGGGTTTTCCAGAAGTGACTGAGATTGACAAATATGTCGACGCAGATCGTTGAGGGCGAGGATGCCTCGAGGTGTGGGTCCTGAAAACAGCTAGCGCCTGAGGAGCCTTATAGAGGACAGGTTACACGTCTTGCTTGGCTACCATCTCACCCTTTCTGCAAGAAACAATATATCGTATATCACGCACAACCATCTGCATCAACAATGGCAACAGATCTGGATATCGACGACTTAACATATCTAGTCACTCATGTCTTTTGTCCTCTGCGACTCCCAAGTGAGGACGATCATTCCATTCCCAACGATCTCGCATTGTCCGAAGCAGTTTTTTCTTCTGCTTCCGCTTATGCGGAACATGTCTGCGATGCACGTAAACCGGAATGGAAACATATCTTAAAGATGTTGCAAAATCTCAGTGCCACCGTGGATGTGGCTGAACTGTCTGATCAACAGGTGGAATCGCAGCTGGGGTCGATGGATATCGGAGGTGCGTGGGAAATGGTGTGATATCGAGATAAAATACTGAGGTTCTTCTACAGATGCAAACGTCTACTTAATTCGAGCACAGAACGCAGCCGTCGTGTTTAGGAAAAAAGAAAATCATGTGCTCTTCGAGGCATTCGAAGTCTCCCCCACCACAGAGGCCGTCATGGGCGCGCAAGGGAAACTTGTGTGCTCTTATCCAGGGCCAGCTATCAAAATTCCTGACGACGTCTTCGAGGACGACGCCTTCCTTTCTGAACTCGTCAATTTTCTCGTCCACATGAATGATGATAGGATCACCGATGCTCTTCCTGTCACCTATAAAGCTGGATCACAAGTCGAAGAAACTCGGGACACGGTTGATCCGCGATATGTCACTGAGCTGCTTACTGGCATCTTGCGTGGCATCGGTCACCCGGCTGACATCGTTCGCATAAGCAAACGTATCGGCGACGACGTTGTCTACACCAATGCATTGCTACCGTGGCGCCGCTCGTCGCTCTGGCTAGTCATCAGAGTGGCGCTGCAGACTACCCTAGAACAACCCGAGGCTCTTGGAAGGCAGACCTACAAAGCGTTCATGATATTCTTCATGCATGAACTTGCGCAGAAGGCGATTGAAGGAGACATGTCAAGCGAGCTACTTCATTTCATGTCCACAAAAATCAGCAGGCGTCTGATGAAGCTTGCCTCATCGGCGCCTGATTGGCTTTCGTGCACGGCGCTGAAGACTTGCACTGACATTCGAGAGATCCTCGAGACGAGGTGGAAGCTGGTACAGAAGGCCCAATCAATGTCCCCGCTCTGGGCTCCGGATGAGCTCGATTATTCGAGGGACACGCAGCTGTCGCTAGTCAAGAGCCGAGGTTACATTCGTGGATGCCCTAATGAATCAGGGAACCGAGCGTCCGCTGCGTCCCGTGGTCTCTTCGCAACCCAAGCATCGTCCCCGAGGCAGCTCTTGACGACTTTCTGTCTTCGGATGGAGAGTTCTTCGAGGATGCATACCTTGCTGAGCCATATGTTACCCTATATGATGTTGAGCAAGCAGTTGGGCAGGGTATCGATGACTGGGTTGCCTCCATCCTAGATGCTGGTGATGCGAGAGGTTGATGAAGCATGCGTGCAGCTCGAGACCTTGGCCGAAAAGTACTCGTCAAAGGCTCGGAAGGCATATAAAAACAACCCGGAGGATCTGTCCGTTATGTTTCTTCACGACGATCGAGCTCTGGGTTGCCCTTGATAAAATAGTGGTCGAGCAGATCCCTATGCTTCAGGACTACTCGCCCGAAGTACCTTTGGCAATTTTGGAAACGCTTCTTCTCCGCAAGTCGAAAGCCTTGACCGCCTTCGCCGTGCCTACGAGTACATTTGTGATCGCCACCGTGACTCCCAGGCACGGGGTGGCTGGTCCGTGTTTTCCAACCCAGTCAACGACAACAACTTCGCCGTACGCTACTATAAGACCTCAGACAGACTGAAAACCCTCAATTCTCGTATCGAAAACGATGCACGACGTGCTCGTGAGGAGAAACTTGAAGAACTCCGGAGGAAGAACAAGGAACATGCCGAGCTCGGGAGAAAAATCGCAGCTCAGGATCATTCTGACTACTACTACAGGGGCCGTCATTCCTGGCGGCGGTGTCACAAGTGTCAACTAGAGACTAAAAGGCGCGATATGACCATAGATCTCCACGAGTGGCCACTGCCAGCTCTACAAATTTCCGCCGCGAGAGTCGTCTTTGAACTGGGTTGTCCCGTTTCATTTAATATGTGGCGATCAGCCACCTTCCATCTCTTGGTGGATCTTTGTTCATCTCCTCAACCGGAAGAACCCTATATCCTCCTCGACAACTATTCCGCGCTTCTGCCCTATCACGAGAAGCATCCAAGGTCAAGAGTCACTCTGGCGTCAGACACGAAGCCATTTATTATCTCTCACCATAAGAGTACATCCATCCCTACCACGCGTAAGCACGTCTGTGTCAACAACGGGCTTGACTTCTATGGGTTTGACGAATCCGCCTCAATCCGAGCTTCAGCCGCCTTCAAAGAGGCTGACAACTCCAATCTTTGCGCCTACCAACTCCCGCTCGGTGCATATCGCAACTTGCAGAAATACCTCAAAAGCACGTCGCATACCTCCAATGAAGTTATAGTAAACCAAGAAGATTGCCACGAAGGAATCTTTCCCTTCACGAGTTCAGCTGCATTTGGGCATTTGCGCAGTGGGTCATGCCTACAGTGGCTGAACATTCTGCGGGAGATTCGGGCTCGAACTCTGACCTTCCGACGCATTGAAGTCCACCTGCTTCTTGCCCAAGCTGCCGGACAAGTTGGACCATCTTTCACAGCTAGGAGAATGGTCATGGCACCGAGACTTGTCAGACCCACTTTTCTGTGACGCCATGCTCGGCGAACTCGAAAGCCTTGTGTTGGGCGTAGAGGCGAACTGGTTGGAAGGGCTAACGATGAGCATGGTTTCCTTCCTGATTAGCCGGCTATTGACCTCGAACCAGTCTTCTGCCGTTAAGACCAAGGCTCACAAGCTACTTCGAAAAGTGCGCGAGAAGACGTTTTCTTGGGTGCAAGAATTATCAGTGAAGGTTCAAGATGTCGAGGATGAGGATATCCGCGGACGGCTTCGCGACATAGCCGCCATTTGTCGTGGAACATTCGACGTCGACCCAGAGCACATGAGGGAACAACTCTCTTCTCCCAGAGATGTAGAGATCTTGGTCTCTTGTGCAATCTTCATCCATGACAGCACGCCAGCAGTGCTCACCGGCATCCCAAAGGAGTCTCGTCTACTGCATGAGCGAGACCGCCGTTTATCCATGGCCTTAGAGGAGATATTGACTGACCGCATCTGGGGGAGCAACGAAGGCATCAATCTTGCCGTCTCCAGCGTCTGGCCTGCATATCAGCCAGGCTCGCAGTGGAGGCAGTTAGAGCATCCGAATTCCCGCTGGTTTTCCTGCCAAAGCGCGGTGACGGACGTTCAACAGTCACAAGAGGTACACTTCAATCTGCTTGATGGTACGCTACTCGTGGAAGGCAAGCCCTTAGGTAAATTGCCTCGCGAGATAACTGGTCACTATGTCTATAAATTGATCTTTGAAAGTGTACGTTTGGTTCTTGATTCATGTCCAAGAACTTGCTGAAATTTCTAAGTAGCGTATCCTCGACGTTATACCTGGAAATATACCGGGAATGGAATATACAACAAGATGCCAGATCTCAGGTTGGCAGGTGCGAGCTAGTCGGCGTTCCGTGACGGAACTCTTGTTGAATGCATTGCACAGGTTCACTTTGCACTGAAAGATGACGAGCTACAGATAATGGCAGAGAAGGGAGGGCGTCTCTTCGAGCTGATACCTCAACGGAAGCTAGAAGGAGACCTCCCCACTCCTTTAGTCGACGGTCACGCTCACTGGCTCAATCTATCCGATTGGACGATCGAAGTCCGTCCTCTTGGCAAACGATGGGAGCACCGACAAGAAAACTGGCAGATCTACCTTGCACCCGGCTCATACTCCATGCGCAGAGGCTCTGCAATGCTCGTTGACATCGGGAGCCAAACTTGGACCATGCTATCCAACATCTTGAGCCCTCTGGAACGCAGAGATAATATTTTTGTCATGTTCTCTCCTTACCAGTCCGTTCAAGGCATTTCGGCGCCCAGACTTGTCGTTGAACTGCCCCGCTACGGCCTTTCGTTCTTCGTCGACAATGATGGAGACCTTCAGTCTTTCAATATGCGGGACATGGTTTGTGACAAGAATCAATCAACCGGCACTATGTTCGGTCTTGTTAACCAGCTAGTCTTCCGGCCAAAGGTTCAGGTTCCAGAGGAACTCAACCAACGGTGCGTCCTCATACCCGATGGCGATGTTTCCTTCAAGAGACACGGTCATCACGTCCGAATCGAGATCGACACTCACAGCCCTGCTCTTCGGCGGGTTACGTACCACACCTACAAGGTCAACACCGAGCTGGGCTGTCTTGAGGGGAATGTCAACCTGACGAACCAGCTCTATCGAGCTTATCTACATGCCGTGACAAGCAGTGGATGCAGTACGATCCCCTGACGGGAAAGACGGGCACAGAAGAAGCGTTGATCTATACTGCAATCGGCCACTTGCCAATCATTCATGAAATTGGATCCTCGTGCTGCAAAACTCCTGTCCTCGATTGCATCACTGACTACACAGAGGGTCTGGTACCCACCTCATTTAAAACGCATGCAGGACGTAGCAGTGGTCGTCCCTTCCAGCTACTGCTCAATACCATGGACTGTACTTCGCAGCAGAGTCTATCAAGAAGAGATGGAGGAGGGATCAGATGTTCCGCGAGAATGAATCATACCTGTCTCTATTCAAGATTTCCCGAGCGCGAACTTTTTCTTCTGTCAGCGTGCTTCCCTTCGAGCTGCACCGCTTTATCCATATGAATTCTCTGATCAATTCTCCCCCGGAAAATGTGACACCACTTATCCTTCGAGGGACCTAGTGTGTGCAGGAAACGAATATCGGGCGCACAGCATCGCATCTACTGTTTTCGGGTGGGCGTCGACGCAAAATACGGTTGTCGATCTCCTCGGCCAGCTGGAATCATGGGGCGAGGATTTGCATGGGCGATATACGTAGGATTTTCTCTCAGTTACAGCGAAGATTGGCTGCGCCCAGACTTGCCCTGAAATATGGCTCACAGCTTATGATACCTGTCGCAAGCGCGCTCGGAGAACGCGATTTCAACTACTATTCACCCTTGCTGCCATGGCGTACGGTTCTCCCGAACGCCAAGATCTTGTCGCCACCTTGCTGGCGTTCGCAACTGTCCCGGCATTCAGGACGATAGACCCTCCCCCGTACGATTACTATGATCTTTCCAAGGGGGTATAAGCCCTCGATACGTGTATTGCGGGACAGTATCTCCTCCAGTGCACGTGACCTTGAAGATAGCCCGGAATGGTCGATATCCAGGAGATATGGGGAGTCCGACTCCAACTGGTACTGCCCGTCGCCTGTTGGAGTATCGCCAGCGCCTTGAGAGTGATATCGACGCTGCGGCCATAGAGTTACTTGCTGGGTGGCCGCGCGAGTCTCCTCCATCTTGTCCTTCCCTTAACCGTTCCTCTTACGATCTGTCAAGCCTGGCCTCTACGCTCAGACCCCTGGTTCACTAGTTGGTACCAAAACCTCCAACTCAAGAAACACCTTATCCGCGTTCAAGAGGTATTGGCTCAGGCCCATGTACCTGCCCCAGTATTACAGACCTTCACCTTCCAAGCTTCTTCCAGCCCCCACGTCGATGGCACTCCCGTCAAGGCGGTCACTCTCGGCCAGCTATTCGGACGGCCAGCGCCATATCTCCCGTCGATCCCGCGTCTTCCTCTTGGGGTGACCCATGGCAATGAGCTGTCCTTTGGGTCAGCAAGGCTAAGGCAGCTAATAGATGGACTTCGTGATAATGCGCAAAGTTGTTTCCAAGAAAAGTATGCTGAAGACTTGCGCCTTAGTGAAGAAGCCCTCTGCAATCAACCGGGCCTGGCTACTATACCGGAATCCATGCCAGTGATGCCACACACGATAGAGGAGCTCAGACGCCGCTATGTTCAAATGCGAGGAAAGTACCTCCAATACTTTGAGGCCCTCAAACAACCATTGAATCCACGGAGTACGAAGGAACACACCGTCAGTCAAGCCGGTCAGTGGCCTCGCATCACGAAGAAAACTATGCTCCAGTCTCTCGCATCCACATCTCTTATTGCTCTACCGGATGACTGGAGAGTGTGCCTAACGTCTTTCGCTCTGCTGGGCTTGGAGTTGCAGCGCTGTCGTAGATTAGTGCTTCACGCTATGAAAAACAATAAGGAGGAGCTCTTCAAGGAGGTGATGAACGAAGGTTGTAGTGGGTGGGAGGCCCATCTACATCCGGACTGGCTCCTGATTCAGGTATGTCCATATTGCACTCGTTGCCCATCGCAGGCCTCCCCTGTACTCACCCTCCGATATTTCAGCTGGAGGGCAACTTCCTCGTTCGCCGTGTTCAGGCAGAAATTTCCTTTCAGATGATCTCCCCGAAACCATTTCAAAACACAGCCATGCAGCTCAACATGGGCGAAGGGAAATCATCTGTGATCGTCCCCATCTCCGCTTCCACTCTTGCCAACGGTTGTCAACTGGTTCGCGTTATTGTCCCAAAAGCATTGACGACGCAGATGTTTCAGCTGCTTGTCGATCGGCTTGGTGGACTCACCAACAGGCGCATATATTATTTGCCGTTCTCTCGTTCCCTGAAGATCGGTCCTCAGCAGATCAGCGCTCTCCGCGAACTCATGTCAGAATGTATGCGGGAGGGTGGAATTCTTGTTGTCCAACCCGACCACGTCTTGTCGCTCAAGTTAATGAGCGTGGAGATGCAGGTGAAGAAGGTCGATCAGGTGGCCGGCGAGTTGCTGGAGCTTCAGAGATGGCTCCACTCTCATTCCCGAGACATTCTGGACGAGAGTGATGAGATTCTCCACGTGCGCTACCAGCTGATGTACACCATCGGCGATCAGACTCACATGGAAGGATCCCCCGAGCGATGGACAACCATCCAGCAAATTCTGAGCCTTGTGAGGAAACATGCATTCTCTGTCCGAGACTGTTTCCCGCTTGGAATGGAGTTCGAGAGCGGTCCGGCTGGATCATTCCCCACACACGCATCCTGCGAAGCGAATGCTGGTCAAGAGCTGACCTCCCGTATAGCTGAAGACGTTATGTGTAGTCGGGTTCATTCAGGACCCAGAGCTGCCATTCGCAGCTTTATATCCTACAAGGACGTCACGCCCTCTGACCTCCAGTCGGTCAAGGACCACTGTCAGGATAACCTCTGCCAGTGGAGGGGATTGCTGCTCCTACGAGGACTGCTGGCTTCCGGAATCCTATTGTTTGTTTTCCGAGAGCGACGATGGCGAGTTGACTATGGGCTTGACCCATCACGAACCATGCTCGCGGTACCATACAGGGCCAAAGACTCCCCAGCACCACGCGCAGAGTTCGGGCATCCCGATATCGCCGTCGTGCTTACTTGTCTCTCATACTACTACGGCGGCCTGACCAAGGACCAACTGATGACCTGCTTCGAGATGTTACTGAAGCAAGACGACCCATCCCTGGAGTATGAATCTTGGATCCACGAAGAAGTCCCAGATGATCTTCGAAGGATTAATGGTGTCAATATCAAGTCCTCAGAACAGTGGGAGAACCTTCTCGTCCCCCTGTTCATACGCAGCAAAGCTGTTATAGACTTTTACCTTTCGCATGTTGTCTTCCCCACAGAAGCTAAAGAGTTCCGCATAAGCTCTCTTGCTCCGGCTGGGATCTTGCTGAAGAAAAGAAACTGGTCACAACAGGTGAGATGTCTGCACCACGAATGTACATCAACGTGTTAACGGGAGAGGTTACTTGTAGGGTTCTCAGGGACCAATGACGGTCGCTATCTGTTACCCACTTCCATCACTCAGCATGATCCTGACCATCAGCGCGCTACCAATGCAAAAGTCCTTGCATATCTCCTTCAGCCTGAAAATAATCATTACATCTGTACCGCCCGAGAAGATGGAGAGCGACGAACAGCGCGGGAGTTTGTGAAGTTGCTGGTATCTCAGAAACCCGATTTACGTGTCTTGTTGGACGTTGGTGCGCAAATGCTCGAACTCCACAACAAAGCATTGGCTACTACCTGGCTCGAGTTTAAGACGGATGCGCAGGCTGCTGTCTATTTCGACGACAACGACGAATTGATGGTTTATACTCGGACGGCACCACAGAGTCTCTAGTATCGTCAGCATTCGCTCAACAGCTCGATAAGTGCATCGTATACCTTGACGACGCGCATACGAGGGGCACCGATATCAAATTCCCACTTGGTTTTCGGGCTGCTGTCACACTAGGCCCAAAGGTCACGAAGGATCGTCTGGCGCAAGGTGAGAAAGCACATGACTCTTCATACCGCGTGTCTAATCTGACATACATAGGATGTATGCGCATGCGTAAGCTTGGACATGGCCATTCGGTCATATTCTTTGCACCTTGGGAAGTCGATCAGGCTATACGCTTGTGCTCCGAGGACAACACGGACAAAATTGACGTCGCGGACATTTTACGCTGGACAATTCTCGAAACCTGCAATGATATTCGCCATCGTGCTCCTCAGTGGGCCCAACAAGGAGAAGATCACGCATCGCGCTATGATGCTTGGTCCAGCTACTGCAGTGACGAATGCACATCTGAGCAAGTTGCTGGGGTGTGGCGCCAGCCAGAGGCCAAATCATTAGAGAACCTCTATGCTCCAGCACAATCTGGTGGTCCTGTCGACTACAGGAATCCGCAGATCCAGCGAAGACTCTCTGATCTTGGGATCCTCTCGGTCTGATCTTTCTGGGATGGACGAGGAACAAGAAAGAGAGGTCCTGCCGTGAAATAGAGCCCGAGCGAGAGGTTGAACGACCCGCCAAGGCTCCTTCGGCAACGCATCACCTTCATCACGATGTGGAAACATTCGTGCAGCTTGGCTTGATTCCCCAAGGATCTACGGCTTTCCTCAAAATCTTCGAATCACTCGTGAATACATCGGCAGCCTTCACAGAGCTTAACTGCTGGACCAAGAGTGTCTTCGCCACTGCGGAATTCTGCAATACTGTCCAGCTCGAACCAGGAGAGAAGGCTGATGATTTTATGCGTGCGGTCAACTGGGTCATCTCCAGCGATGTAGTCCAACCTCCAATTCTCGTCGTGGTCAGCCCATATGAAGTCGATAAGCTGCTCCCAAAGATCAGGTCCAGCAAGACAGTCCACCTTCACATATACACCCCTCGCGTTGTCAAGTCCATGCCACCGTGCGATGATCTGAATTTATACAGTATCCCACCTGTTCCAGCTCTCTGGACTCCTCCATGGCCCCTTGTAGACCAGCTCAATGTCTTCGCAGGACAGCTGTACTTGCGGGATTACAGAACGTACATCCAATTGTGTCGCTTCCTCTGTCTCTACACCAGAGACCTTGAAGCCGACAGGGATGTCGAAATCCAGCGTGCAGATGACGGCTTCATCAAACCGGAAAACCGTCCCCCCAGAGCTCGATATGGTGGCTCCTTCCGACAGTCACAGATAGCTTCGCTGAAGACCCTGTTCGGTCTGCGCAGAAAGGGGATGCCATACGCACCTACACATATGGGCAAGATCCTCGATGCGCAGCAGCTCACAGAGGATGACTTCCATGACTAGACTCTCGATAACTCGATGATTCGACGCTGTGTGAGTTATCGATCTGAGAAGTGCTCGCTTGCATCACGTTAACAAACCTTGAATGAGACAGAAACTTCCTCCGAATCCTCGGTAGACTGCATCCTCCTTGTCTCTTAGATGTTGATTAGTTTTTGTTTAAGTTGGGTCATCGTTCGGTGCCATTACTAGTGCTTCGTTTCTATTTTACGTTTTTCTGTCTTTGAATTCTTCCGGTTAGGATCATCAAGGTATGATAAGTTGAGTTTGCTAATCTGGCGCGGAGCATGGATCGCAGGGGCATCCTGAGATGCACCCAGAAGCATGTCAGCTCAAACGCGCTAAATTGCGACATTGCCATGTCACCAGACGGTGAACCAGTTGCATGTGAGAAAAATGGAATGATCGCTGGCAAGGACATGGAGGAAGGAGTGTCGAAGTGATCGATCGAGACGAGGAGCTATGTGAACACCATCTGATTCTCTCCTGACAGCCTCCTGACGGAAAACGAGAACTGGATTATGGATAGATGTTTTGACGATCCGAGTGTTCGACGTGGAGAGCAGCGATCTGAATCTCAAGGCAATCGGGGTCATACGGATTATGTCCATGGTCGCTCGACGGAAGGCGCCTCTCCACAACGTCACCGGATGGATCTATCGATATCTGGGACTGTGAAACTAATCAGAGCCAGGGGCATGAAACTAGCCGGTGTGTCGGCAGATAAAACCCGCCCATTGCTGGGCTACGACCCTGGTCATGGCATTGGAGATCCATTACAACACGAAGATCTTGTGGGGTTCCCAGACGGATTTGCGAGATGTGGCGGAAAGGTGCATGTGTTGGAAAGGTGTCAATGGGGTGACTTGGTACAGCCAGCGGTCTTTATGCATATCGAGGAAGATCGCGCACACAACCGTCCTTGGGATGCATAACGACTACTAGCTGGATGCGGAGGGTCAAAGAACTGAAGGCTGAAGTTCACTGCTTTATCATGATCGAGCGCGTGAAAAACCGTTATTACATAAGGCAGGCTCAAAACAACGCGTCCACAAGATCCACGCGTCACCGCGTTTAACGCTCAAGCTAAGCTTCAAGCTTCAAGTTTAAGTTCCAGACGTGTTGGCAAGTAAGTATCACGATGAGAACTACCGAGAGCAGAACGACTAAATTATGATGAAGTTGTCTTTGAGCGTAGCATATGGAGTCTTCAACCCAGAGACTCGAAGCGGAGCGACAGAAACAACGCGACCTGCGGAGACAAATCAAGCTCCTACAGGCCCAACTGGCAGACGTTCCGGAACGACGACCCACCTCTGCGGTCCCCCAAACGGAAACAATCGGAGTCTACCCTACTCGCTCCTGCGACGCCTTCTCCAAGTAAGCGACACCGTACAGCTCCCATGCCTGAGTAGTGATCAATCGAGCGTTGCTCACAGAGAAGAAAAGGCGAACCGATATTCATGGACGCAAACCGCCTGCTGCGGGCGGTCCGTCCAGGACAGAGTGTCCCCGGCCAACGAAACCGGGCGCCCAACCGGAAACCACAAAGCTGTCCCACCCAACGCAATCCCTCTCCACGTGAAGCCAGCACCTTCCAACGTCCTCGACAAGCTCTCCGTTCTCCATGCCCGCTCCACGAATAAATCTGGATCAGCTCCAATCATTCGATCGTCTAACCTAGCTGAGAAACCGAAGCCAAACCCCTCCGAACCTCATGTCACTTCCGCACCAGTGCCAATACCACAGCAGCGTGAATATGAAGTATCAGTTGCGTCTTCGTTTCCGGCAGCCGTACCCCAAAGAGACGACCGTCTTGCACTGGTAGAGGAACTTCAATCAGGCCCTGCGGATCATAAACCACCACTGGATGACCCTCTTTTCGAACGTCTGGAACCAAATTCGGGGATTCATCTCTCGTATGTACACTTGCTGTGGCTTCTCATATCTTTGCTTCATCACAGATCATTCCTTCGTCGCATTCTATGTCAACTTCGTTCTAACGCCCTTCAATCGTATTGATATTAATGTCCACAGCTCTCGATCTCTCCCACACGAAGACCTCCAAGAATATCTCCGCGGACGATATTACCTCACCCCTTCACGGTCTCTACTCCTGTATACGACTTCTCCCAGATAAATCTGGGGTATGATGTACCCGTGGAAGGCGACTGGGTGACGATAGCCGTGGTGGCAGAAAGGGGGCCCATCAAGCTCACTCGGGCTCCTGTGGAGACCGGTCCTGGAGATGACGGGCGAGCCTCGGATGGTGAAACAGGCGGAGGGGGGTCGAAGTCGGCTCAGAACCCGATAACCCGCAAGAAACAGCCCAAGGACCCAAAGTCGGGCCCGACGAAACCACATGGCAAGAAATATGTGAATATGAAGCTGATCGATTTCGGCGCGCGCTCTCGATCCTCAGCGTCTGGAGGGAAAGCCGCATTGAGAGGCGACGCGTTCTTGTCCTTGTTGCTGTTCGAATCGGACTGGTTCGACAAAATGACGGAGGAAAATGGGGGTGAGAAGAAGATATACCATGGAGGAAGTAAGGGCGCTTTTGAAGCGATGTCAAAGCTCAAGGAGGGGGACGTTGTTGCACTTCTGAATCCGAAGGTTCTGAGACCTCATCAGGTTGGCCGGGTTTTGTCCTCTTCCATATGGCAAGCAGTAATTTTTTTTGGTTATCTCCCCTGCTCAACAGCGCGCGGACAAAACCCCCCACCCCGTGGACAACATCCTCGCCGTAACCCCGGACTCCGCAAATTCTATCGCTATTATCGGACGTGCTCTAGATCTCGGCATGTGTAAAGTGGTTAAACGTGACGGAAAGCCCTGTGGGAGCTGGACGGATAAACGCGTGAGCGATGTCTGCGAGTGGCATCTGACGAATGCGGTGCAGAGACAACGGGCAGGGAGGGCTGAGTTTTCTGTTGGGTTCGTAGGCGTCGTTCAAAATTCCAGATGACAATGTTTTTCCTGAATGGTGTTACTAACGGTCGTGTTGCTGCACAGGACATCGGGCATGACGGCCACGTCTGCTCCCAAGCGGAAACCTGAATACGACCCCTCCCGCCAATGGGGTCTCAAGCCCGAACCCGCCGCGGGCAGCTCTTCGGTTTATCTTGTCTCCGGACACGTCGTCGGAGGGTCCACGGGGGAGATATTCATCTCTGAGAAAATGGGCCGGGACGCACAGACGAAAGCCAAGCGGAGGCTAGAGAAAGACGCGGATCGGGAGCTGAAGGTGTTGTTAGATCGAGATAAGGAGGGGATGAAAGCGGTTACCAAGGCCAGAGAGATTGCGGCGAAGATGTTGAAGGCGCCGTCGGGTGGGAAACTGAAGGCAAGGAAAGTGGATAAGGGGAAGGGGAAGGCTGTCGTGGGTGATGACGACGACGACGACGATCGAGGGATCGGGGTCGGGGTCTGCGAACGCTCCCGCTGCACCGGCGAAACAGGCGTATTCTGCAAGTGTTATCAAGCATATCGGGTTTGATCCTGCTGCGAAGTCGGGACAAAAACGAGCGCAAGATATCTCTATGCAGAAGAAGGTGAGCCTATCCTGCTGTAGGGGGGTGGTCATCATGCTCAACTTCGTGTTGCGTAGCTGGAAGCACTGGCTGCCGTACAGTCTTCGAGGAAGGGTATTATCCTTGGTTCGAGACCAGGACCAAAGATACGCTCTGGAGTGTCTGTTCCTGCTTTCATGCTCGAGCATGAAGAAGCCGTCGCAGGCGGGGACCGCGACTCCAGCGACTTAGATGTCATACCGGCAGACGACAATATGGTAGATTTAGATGGAAGTGATATTTGAGGGACTAACGGACTACACATGGAACAGTCTACACGCCTGGTGTCCTTACATGCGCAGACTGGTAGCACCACAGTTCGGAATATGCCTTGGGGAGATGGTATGATACACAGTTCAAGATACTCTGCAGAAAGGAGATGCACATGTCGATTTCAACTCGACCAAAACGCCGTCCTACGCGACACAACCTAACTGAAACCATTGCCTAATCCGACTTCTTGTTCGACACCTGGCCGGTTGCCTGGTTGTACTGAGTAGCAAGACGGTCATATTCCTCGGCATTTTGGTCGGCCTGCTTCTTGAGAGTCTCTGCGCCAGCACACGGTAAACACGTGGTAAGACAAGCACGTAATAGATATTCACCGAAGTCACGGCTTTTGACCTCACTTGCCGCCAGCTTCTTTTGGAGTTCTTCTATTAGTTTGACTTGGTCTGCAGATGCGACGGCTTTCTTGGTGTTGTTCGCGGTCTGGACAATAGAGAGCATGTTATCAAACGGCGATCATAGATGGAGCAACAAAAAGGGAATACTTACGGCCTTCTTCAACTTGGCGTATTCCTCCTGAGTCTGGATAAGGTCCAAAATGATGTAGAACGTGCGAGCCAACACGAGGGAGAGGAACAGGCAGAAGCCAGTGAGGTACATATTCCTTTGGGCGCTAGATGCCCCCCCCCCAAACACGCGTCAGCAATCATTGCCGTCCAGACGACACGTGTGTCTGTGCGGCACAGCAAACTCAGATACTCACTAGAATTTGCGAGCTGCGATGCTTGACTCGGTGCGGACGTCGTGCACGTGTTCTCCTCTAGAGGCCTCCGATTCGGCGGTGACGCGGATCATGCGCTGGACGGAGTCTGCGAAGAGGACGCCGACGAAGCTGTGTGAGTGAATGGGTCCATTGAGCGGACGTTAGTTGGGATATTGGATGGACACGTACATGAATGATATCTTGAGGCCATAAGCGACCTTGGCGATGATGGGACTTTCGGCGAGGAATCGGAAGAGCTTTTTGCGGACTGTGTATGGCAGAGGGAATACGAGGAGGCAGAACGTCACCATCTAACACGGACAAGTGTGAGCATTTTGGAATGGAGTGATCACAATGACAAGTACCTCGGCTGCGAGGAGCATGAACGTGAGGGAGTAGCTGTTTGCAGGATGGTCAGGAGGAGATTGCATTGCTCGGTGTTGGAGGAACGTACTAGATAGTCATGGTTGATACGACGTTGATGGTTGTGTTGGATGTGGATTGAAGTGCGTTTACTGTAATTATTGCGGTGTTGAGTGTGCTGCCGCAGTGAACAGACGTGGCCAGTGTGACGTCAACCTCTGATTATGTAAGTATTTCCCATTCACTACGCGTCAGATCTTTGATCAAGACGCCACTGAACGTTGAAACAACGGAACTCTTCGAGTCTAACAAGCTCACCTTTGTCTCAACCCCACTACCTAGAGAACACAAAGAGTCATGGCCCCGCTTGCCGTGCATATCAAACACTCGGGCAAGACCTATGATGTCCAGCTCGATCCCACTCTACCACCCGCCGTCTTCAAAGACGCCGTGTACCAGCTCACAGGTGTCCCACCAGACAGGATGAAAGTCATGATCAAAGGTGGGACGCTCAAGGTCGGTTTCCTCTCATTATTCCTACCTCACTGGTTGACACGTGCCCGCCTCCCAGGATGATACCGATTGGAAGAAGGTGGCACCGAAAGCGGTCAGTGGATTCGAATGACGCGGCCCATATGATTTCGCGTTTCTTGCTTGGAGTGGCATTGCTGACCGCCATCACCTTTAGGGACAAACATTCACGGTAATCGGCGCTGCAGGTGAACTTCCAAAGCCCCCTGAACAACCCATCGTCTTCCTTGAAGGTACGAAGCCGAGCCCCTCATTGGCATGCATCTAACCGCCTATATGCTGCAGATATGGATGATTCAGCGATGGCAGAGGCGGTAGGACACCCCTTTCCATTATTTCCTGGTCGTGTGCTGACATAAACCTAGCTCGCAATGCCTGTAGGGCTCAAAAAGTGAGTGTAATTAGCCTTGGGTCTTCTTGCTGACGTCAACCTCGATCCAGCCTTGGAAATACATGCTACATGAACGCCACCGTCCAAGCCATGCGAGCAATACCAGAACTCCAGATCGCTCTGTCCACGTATGTCCACATCCCGTCATTTACCCGTCGCGAGCTAACACGATCTACCTCCCTCCTTGCAGATCGTCCCCCATAGATGTCCTCCCGCGAGGATTGCGCGACTTGTACACCAACATGTCCCGCACGACTGAAAGTGTAGTACCCACGTCATTTTTGAACATCCTCAGGCAGGTCGTCCCGCAGTTCGGTGAGGTTGATAGGTCGAAGGCGGGTATGTTAGCGGGGTATGCTCAGCAGGGTACGATCGAATATTCCATGCGTGGAGAGCGTCGAGTGTGTACTGTATTGACTGGTCCATTGTTGCAGACGCGGAGGAATGCTGGTCTCAGATGACAAATTCACTCAAGGACGTTCCTGGAATTGATGTCTCTGGGTCTTCAGTTGCAGGCAAAAAATTCGTGGATCAATTCTTGACGGGGGAGATCCGTCGGGAGTGCGTCCCATCCATACTTCGGGGTCAAATCCCACTGACCTCTCAATAACACCAGACTAAAATGCGACGAATCGACCGAAGAGCCACCCACCATAACTCTTGAACGAGTGCTCAAGATCGAATGCAACATCTCCTGCCTCTACGAATTACATGCACACTGGCATCATAGACGTCAGTATCTCCTCCCGTTGTAGCAGTTGTTGTGATTTTTCTCACGTACCACAGGCTCTGAACTCGCAACTTGAGAAGAACTCTCCGTCTTTGGGTCGTGAGGCAGTCTATAGCCAGACTTCTCGGCTATCCCGGCTACCCGGCTACCTCACGGTGCATATGGTCCGTTTCGCATGGCGTCGAGATGTCGGGAAAAAGGCGAAAATTATGGTTAGTATTCATCCCTCTCTCTTCACCCTCTGCTCATCTCACTTTTCGCAACCCTGCTGCCAACAGCGCAAAGTCAAATTCACGCCCGAATTTGATGCGTTGGACATTGCCACCCCTGAGCTCAAGGAAAAAATGCTCCCTGTCTCGCGGCGTCTCAAAGAAATCGAGAAAGAGCGCACAGAGCGGCGGAAAGTCCGGAAACGGACCAAAGTCGCTCAACAAACCAGTGGATCTACTCCTGCTGCTGCAGATAGCTCCACTATGAACGTCGACGATACAGCGCCAGCAACGGAGATCCCTGGAGACCTGGAAGATGAGAGTGTATATCGCACGAAGGAGCTCACTGAGCTCGAGGCGCTTGTAGACCCGGCGCTGAAGGCGGACTTTGGTTGTAGTGTTACTGGGCTGTATGAGCTCGTTGGTGAGTCGCTCTTGTTCACACCTCACGAAAATATTGTCGTGAATGGAACGTACGCTGACTGGCGTTGGACGTGTCACAGCTATCGTCACGCACAAAGGCGCGTACGCTGATTCGGGTCATTACATCGGGTTCGTGAAGAAGAGCGTGTTCCATGGGGGGAAGTCGAGCATTCCGTCTACGTCCGCGACCGATGCGGCGTCATTCGATGAGGACGATGAGGATTGGTACAAGTTTGACGATGACAAGGTATCCGTGTTCCCCAAGGAGAAGTTGGGAACCATTGATGGTGGAGGCGAGGACTCGTCAGCGTATGTGCTGTTGTACAGGAGCAAGCCACTGGTGTAGGAGAGTGTATACTTAGGTGCGAGACCTCCATGTAATATCAAATGGTTGAATGCGGGGCTTCTTTTGATTTTGGGTCATGGAGGAGACATCTAGTAAGACAGTGGTATGTAAAATACAACCTCGCATGCGGAAGATCAGCAGTACACTGACAAGAAAAACCAGTGGTATGGATATCACAATTAATGACTTAGACACCATTTGTTTTTGGCGGCGGATTCATCTCGAGGTCTTCTTCTGGGCCGTCAAGATCGTCTGCAGAGGGTACTGCGGCTGACGCCGCCGCACCAGCAGCAGCGGTCCCTTGTGAGGGCGGGGACACGTCCCTGGAAACGACCCATCAGCCCCACAAGCCACAACGAATGCAACAGGACAGACCATCTAATCTGAAAGCGTGTCACACGCGGATTCGTGTTCATATCCCTGACGAGCCTGTCAAACATGATCTTCTGCGGAGGACTCTCCTTCATCTCCTCGTTATCGTACTCCGTGTTCTGATAGTACCCCACGCGTACGAACTCCTGTTCCTTGTACGATCCCGTGAGTATGAGGGCCGCGACGCCCAGTACGTCTTCTGTGGGTATTTTGGACGGGTCTGGTGGGATACCCTCAAAGTCGAAGGAGTTGACGCCGACGGGAACGGGGCCTACGAGACAGTCGTCGAGTTCTTGATCGAGCTCTTCGTTCCCGGGTGAGGAGACATAGATGAGTTTCCATTCGAGGTCTATTTTTGGGAGTTGTTTGGGCTGAGTGAGCGGTAGGTTGAAACAGAGTACATAGGAAGAGAGAGGCGACGGAAACCTCACCCTCTTTGAGAGGTGCTATGCACTCGAACACGACGCGGAACTTGTATGGGTCTAGGAAACGCGCTGGGTTGTTGAGAAACTCGACGTTCTGCGTGGTCGTTAGTCCCATCAACCATCAGCGCGATTCGCCAGCACGCACCCTTATCGTGACGATGGACATGTTTGCTGGTGACACGGGAGGTTGATGCGGCTATGGGTCAAAGACTTCGAGAGAATGATCGCGTCTCTGAGTTCGCTGAGTCGCTGACCACGTGGTGTCACAGCGCACGTGAGGTGGAAAGTGACTTGCCCCAAGGCTGGATTGGGGGCTTTTGTTCTTTCCGTGTGGTCTCGACCAGCAGGACCCTGGAAAACGCACAATCACAATCACGGCCGACCGACGACAACAAGCAAAGCTTACTTTGTTTCCTCCATTCGATTTTCTGCGTGTGGGACTGTGGCAGATCTGAGAGGTTTCATTGACGGCGCCGACATCGACGCCCATAAGATCATTCACGAACTCATAACTCCCACCTTGCTAACGTCCTTCTGTTTCGCCCGATTTCGCCTTCCTTTTCGTCTCTGGAATAGACGAGATATCTCTTGACGGTGACACGTCTTTATTCTCATCTCCAGAACTGCAGTACATCCTCGGAACGTACGTTCACAAGTCCGTTCTTCCATTCGGCCTCCTCTTGCGTTCACCGCTTCGCATTTCCTTCACTTGCATGATATCGGTTTAACTCTCGTTTAAACGCATCGAACATGTCCGATACGACCCCCAATCACGATGACGTGCCGTCCCCAGCGACACCAATACCTTCTCTCAGTCCCGACGTTGCTGTGCCACCATCCTTAGACAATCCTACCACCGACTCAGCATCTGAGGCCTCAGAGACGACCACCCTTGTATCATCTTCCACACATCAATCCACACCCCCTTCGGACACTTCCCCTGCCCATGTCCTCCTCCCAATTCCGACGCCCTCGCTCAACAACTCACAATCCTCCTTCGCGTTCTCTCATGCCATCGTCACCTCCGACGACGAATGGGGTGCTCTTCCGCCAGAAGTGGCCACTGCAGACATCTCCATTGCACGTAAGTAACATTCCACACATTTCTATCTTTGTACCGGTTCTCGCGGATGTTCCGTTAACCACGGAACCTTTGTGTATCCCCCATGTGAAAACTGAACATTGCTATGGTTTCTTTCAGCCGATGGGAGCTTCGTGGAGACTTCTTCAGGACCTGCCGCAAGGGAACTCAAGAGAAGATACGATCAGCATATTGGCGTCGGAAAGGACGTGCGCTCTCCTTATGCGATTACTGCGTTCGTCAATCAGCATGGAAAACAGATGTATCGCGTTGGGTCAGTATTGAGCTCGGATGTCCATGCACGACTCTCAGATACTGATACATAATGATTGGAATAGTGGCCGTGATGCGTCTGCGCCGGCTGCAGAGGCAGAATCAAAAGCGTCGACTTCCATCGACGTGTCCCAGTCCCACGGTCGTTCGTTCAAGAGCAGATCGCGCATGAGCGTGCACAATATCCTCACGCATAACAAGCCAAAGGCAGGGACCTCCGTGAAGCCCCCGGCTGTGCAAGAAACAGGCGCCCTTTCCGGTGGACTTGTGAGACGAACGAGGTCTATCCCAGATATGTTTGGTGGCGTGGCGGCCGGTTTGACTTTGGCTGAGGACCCTTCACGGCAGCCCACCCCTACGGGTCGCACCCATTCACACAGCGTGACGGGCGCGGATATGCCACGTCCGCCTGTGTCATCGCCTCCTGTGGATTTGCCGAAGCCGCCTGCTGGCGACATCTTTAGTGAGGCAATGCAGTGGCCTGATGGCTCAGTCCCGCCTTCGCCTTACGCTGGCAGTTCTGTGTCCGGATCCTCGGAAGGCAGTCACACCCGACATCCATTTGGTCCAGGGATCACTTTCGACTCGCCCACCCGACCAATTGACTCGTTGTACCTCCCCATGCCCCGTGCTCTCCGCGAAATGCAATCATTCGAATCTGGCCTCACTGCACGCGCTGACGACGTGATCCGCCCTATCAAATCAGACGCTCCCTCTTCCATTCCTGAAGCTGAAGCTGAAGCCCCTTCCGAACCTTCACACGGGACTCACCGTCACCACCTCCCCGCGTCGCCGCCTCCCCTTTCACCAACGGCTCTAATATTCCGCTGCCAGACCCATCGCTCGCTCCGCTCCCAGAGACGAGCATGCACTCGCGATACTCTCCCGAGGTGTTCGACGTGCTGCAAACGTACCGTGGCCTTCCCCTTCTTGATCGTCTGTTCCCTGACTCGGCGGGGGAAACGACCATCAGGATGTCACTACGTGCAGACGACAGCGCTGCTCCACGGGACGACCCTCGGTTCGTTCTCTGGGGAGAGATGCAAGTTACCTCAGATGCAGATAGGGATGACACATCGATTTCTCAAAGCAGTCACACCGGCGTATCCTCTCCTGGACACTCGCGCCGCGGAAAAGCCTCTTTGGATATCCCCAGCCTCCGTGTATCAGCCAACGACTCCGGCTCGAATACAAGCAGCCGCAGAGTTCTCATCGCCGCCACGATCGAACGTTGGATCGCCCAACTGACCTCTGATTTCAATTACGACGAACTCCTCAACTTCTTCCTCACCTACCGTACATACATCTCTGCCGTCGACCTGTGTCATTTACTCATTTGTCGATTCCATTGGAGTTTGAGTGGACATGCGATGGAGCAGGATGATATGGCGAGGAAGGTTGTTAGGGTCCGGACGTTTGTGGCGATTAGGTATTGGCTGTTGACGTTTTTTGTGATGGATTTTTTGCCCAATCGGGAGCTGCGGTTATTGCTGGCGAGTTGGTTGAATACGTTGGTGAAGGACCCGGTGTTGAAGAAGCATCAAGATGGGTTGGTGAGTCAGCCATTGGGTATGGTTTTGCTTGTGGCCAATGCTGAACTTTGAGATTGCAGAGCATTGTCCGAAAGCTGATCAAAGTTGTCAAGGACTGTAAAGAGGCCCATACGCGCCGCCGACACGGCTCATCCTCGGCCCGCCAAAGCGTATCGACCAAGCCCCGGCCTACACACGTTCTTGGAGACAAATTCGCAGAGGCCATCTCCAAGGACCAAGACGACTCTGACGTCGACCTCGATTTCGCACCCGACGATCGAATGTCGGTCTTCCTCGGGAGCGGTGGAGAATCCGGGAACACGTTTACCTTTGGCGCTGCGGGAGGCGTTGCTTCGCCTCCGAGGGCGGGCGCGATCACTCTAGCCTCCGCTGCTATCCTTCAACAGCCTCTCCAGAGGAACATTCTGCAGCAGAGCCGAGCGAGTATCTCGATGGCGCCGGGGACAGACCCCTTGGCGTTAGCGGCGCAATCCCCACCGCCCATCACTTTCCCGCAGAGAGCGCTCTCCCGTGTATTCGTCAAGACCATCGGACGCCTCGGGAGGTGGAAGCGCGTGCTGAATTCGAGACAGACGGTGGATACGGGCATAGCTGTCCCTGCGAACGTTTCGGCGTTCGATTTGGAGCTTAGTGCGACTGGGGATTTGTTGGGTGTCAGGGGTGGGGTCGAGCAGTATTTGAAGATGATTGAACGCCCGTCTTCGGCGTCGCGTGTTGCGCCGGGGTCTACGAGCTCGGATATAAAGGAGTCACTGCCTGCTCTGCTCAAGTCAGGGGAGACGAAACTGGCCAACGCCCCGGCGCAATCGGAAGAACCCACGGCCCCCATCTCGTCTCCCCAACCCTTACTTTCAGTGACGGAGGAAGAAGAGGAACAGACAGAAGGAGTCACGATGAACGACAGACACACGTCACACACATCGTCTGTTTTTGGGTTTTCCAGGGCTGGTACGTCAACACGGACGCACTCCACGGATTCCTTTGGCTCGATACTGTCGTCGAGGTCGAGATTGAATCCGCTGGTGGCGCAGGTTCAGGCGCAGCCGCCGTGGAGGTTTGATGTCGTATCCATTGACGACCTCGAATTGTCTGATACGTCCTCGGAGACACGTGAGGAGAACCCCCCTCCGCCTGTTGGTCTGAGGAAAGCACCACGCAAACTCCCGTTGCGTCGTGATTTCGAATTCATACGGAGGTCGGGAGAGAGCGTGTCATCCATGGGTATTCGCTCGCGGGACTCGGTCGCGTCTGAGAACTCGGTGGTGTCTGCGGGCGGCGGGCTTGGGAACAACATCCACCAATGGCAGGTGAACGCCATTGTCGACTCGCTCAGCGATGACGGCGAAGACGGCGGTGTCGACCAGGCGTTGAAACGTCTCGAGGGCCAGATCAACCCTCACAGACAAAAAGAGAAGGCTCTCAAAGTCGACGGATGGGTACGGACCATTCAAGAACGCATGGCAGCTGGCGATTTTGGAAACGAGCGTCCGCGGTTCTTTGAGGAAGACGAAGAGGAGGAAGAGGAGGATATGTATGTCTTTGACCAGCACGAGACCGGGTCTGTGAGGCAGAGCTCACACGTGGAGGTGAATTCGATACCTGCTGTGTCGTCCCAGCTCAGACTCTCGGGGACGTCTGAAGATTATACTAGTTCTGTGCCTGCTGCTGCGTCGTCTTCGGGGCTTCCAGCGACGCCCGTCGATGGCATTGGGAGCTCGGGTCCAACCTCACCGATGAGGAGCTTTGATGCGAAGCCTGCTCCGGAAGACGCGGTTCCGATGGAGATCTTGGAGGGCCGACTACCTTCTAGACCTTCGACGTCACATGGTTCTCCGATGACACCATCCCTTGGTCCTTCCCTCCAATCGCCTCCAAAGATGCTCTCGCCTGTCGGACGTAAATCGCACAGATCGTGGGTGCTAAGCGTCAGTGCCAGTGTGTTGGTACACCATTTCTCCATGATCGACCGGGAGCTGTTCATGGGCATCAAGCCCGAGGAGCTCATCATGGATGATTGGATGTCTTGTCAAGAGGTCAATGTGCTTGACTGGGCACAGTACCTCAAGGATAGGGCACGGTGGAAAGCGGAGTCGCGATTTAGTCAGAAGACGAGTGCTCTGGCAGTGGTTCGTGGTCGCTTCAACCTGATGGCTAGCTTTGTCGTCTCGGAAATCGTTCTCACCCCTCCCAGTGAGCGACATACGCTTGTCGCCAAGTTTATACGTATCGCCATCGTGAGTGTTTATTCGACTCCTTCGATATCTAATGCCCACTTGTTACTCGCAGAAAGCGTATAGCTACAGTAACTTCAGCACTCTGGCGGCCATTCTTGCAGGGCTCCGGAATGAGTGGGTAAATAAGGCCATGCATCGTCACTGGAGCCGAGTTGGTCCTTGGGAGACCCAGATCTTCCGGAAGTTATCGCAGTTTGTGAACCCCGAAGACGATTTCAAGGCCATGCACGAGGCCATCTCGGCAATGGTTGACGCGAAGCCGATAGATGTTCGGTCACATGCGTCGACAATCATGAGCAGCAGTTCAGATTCGCAGTCCTGGAGCAAATCTGGTGAGGCCAGCATTCCTTCCGCTTGCGTGCCCTTTGTCGGTAAGCCTGTATATCGTCATTGACTTGTGTTGCTGTGGTGCTAATAGTCAGGTTCTAGGCGTATACTTGTCCCAGCTTTATCGATATAGCAAGCTTCCTGACCTCATCGATCCAACGGCCCCTCGTGAATCTGTCGGTATAGACCCCCAAACAGTCAGCTTCGACTTCACCCTCTCACCCGGAAGTCTTCGACTCACTGACGCCCCTCCCGCCCTCCATGCAACTCGAGCCTCTCATCAACGTCCACAAACAACGCCTCATCGCGGGAGTGATCAAAGACCTCGTCGCAGGCCAACATCTCGCGAGCCGGGTGCACTTCCCCATCGACAAGAAGCTCTTCCAAAAGTGCCTCAGGATCCGCGGGCTGGACTCGGGGACCCTCCAGCAAGTGTATATGATGTATTCTTCTGACACGTCGTCGGTTCGGCCAATGGCGTTTATACCCCTGTAGCGCATATTCATATTTGACTTTCATTCGTCTCTCCTCTTTTGTGGTCGGCGTACTAAATGTATAAAACTGTGTATCTATCGTTGTAATGTGGATTTCATTTCGGATGTTTTCTTTGTGGATTGTGATATCGATGCTTGCGTGATGAATACCTAGCTTAGCTGATTCCGGGTGTCGCGCGGTCGGCAGGGAACGACTGACAGTCATTCGTCCCCTGCCTTCCGTATCAGCAAAGATCATCTAGTTCCCAGCTCTCGCAGATTTTGATGCTGCGTTTTTGCAAAACGGACCAGACTGACGGTATCTCTAAACTCATGGACGATGGTTTCAATGCGGCATACAATTATATCCTGGAACTGACTACATACTTCGACGTCACGCCCATCACTATAGAAGGGGCTGTCTGGTCGTACCGTGTTTGCGTTGTTACGAGTTCAAGTTGGAGCAGTTTCATGATGTCGCAAAACGGGTCCCTATAGCTAAATGCACCCACTCTTGTTGAGTTCAGAAATCGAGGAAAGACTCTATGCTTCTACTGCGCCGGTGGCCAGCAGCTTCGACTGTCCGACGAGACCGTTGCACCAATTGCTCACGATGAGGTGTGGAAGCACAAGGTACCTTGGAAGTCTGCCTACAGCCCACTGGCAGGGAGTGACAGACTGGCGTTGCTTCCTCGACGGTTTTCTAAATACGACAGCTATGTAACCTGGGCGTTGCAGAGCATGGGTCCTTGGCGTGTCGACGATCTGCAGTTACTAGTATATCCTCCATGTTTCCAAGTGGCCGACGTATGTCATGAGTGGTGGATGCGGCACTGCCTAGTACATATGTAACTCTAACATGCATTCAAGTTTGCCAGGTGTTTTGCACTACTGTATCTGGAATAGTCCTAAGGTTGCATGTAACTTAAAGTTAGAGAGTCCTGCGAGTCCTGCCACCCATTACCCACCGACCCACTGATGGACGAACTCGATGCCTTGATAGGTGTGCCAGCGAACTACATTGGTGTTTTATCTCCATCACACAAAATTGTCCAGGAGATCTGGGACACTTGTAGTAGGATCAAAGTTGGGCAGGCACGATGGAGAAATGTTATCCGTCGAGCAGCCTATGTGATCAAGGCGATTAAGGATACGAATAAGTTACAAAGAAGCGGAGTGGAGTCGGCACTGGAAAAGTTCGAGGAGGCCCGGCAGTGCGTCGGTTGTGTTGCTGAACTCTTTGAAGGGGTACCGTTCGATTGACCGGTTTGCGGAGTCTTCTGGCATCGTGGAGTTCTCCACGCGAAGAATTGGCACCATCGTTCCACCGGGAACGTACACGACTTCGTCAGCTGTCGAACAGGAACAAGAGCGCCGTTTTTCTCGCGTGGTGAGGGCCCATGCACACCCTGTGGACCAGAGTACACCCCCATCTTCCCAAAGCCCGTCGTCGCACCCGGATCAAATGATGCCGTGGTCGCCGAATTCACTCCAGACGGTGCTGAGGTAAACGACGACGAGGACGCGTATGACCCTCACAACGAGGTTGTCACTGTGCTCGTCGATCGGACGACCATCGAGCGGCCGAGTGTCAGAATGGGCCTCTGTGAGACATGGCTTCAGATTAGGCATGATGGGGAGTCGAAGAAGCATCTGAGGGACAGTTATTTATTGGTATATGGGGGGGGCTGGTGGCAAACTTTCCGGGCTTCTGCACGGTGTCGGAGGTCAAGGCTTGAGTTGATGATCTTGTTTTCGACGAAGTGGACATGTGCTAGCAGTCCCAGACATGAAAATTCCCCTCTAGCGATCTCATGTACTTATGCGCTGCAAGCTCACCCGCATTGATGTCGACGGGCGGGTGTTTGTGTTCATGAGGCCGAAGTGTGCTCTGCTAGTCGAGACAACATGAAGCGTGTGATCTCCTTCGTGATGTGTTACCTGTCTCCGATCTCGCGTAGACACATGTGTACCCAGCTTTTCTCCCCTGGCGAAACATTTACAGTTTTTTTTTTATCTGCACATAATTCCATCTTGATTCTATGATTCTACAGGCGTGGAAGCTTCGATTATCCAACGAGATACTCAAAGACGAGGTGTGGAGGCACAGGGAAGCTTGGAAGTCTGTCTGCCTACAGCCCAGGGGGGCGACAGGTTGGCGTTGCTTCCTCGACAATTGAGCGCGAGCGACATTAACAACGGGCTTGGGTGCAGTGAATGCAGATAGGATGGCGCATACCTGTGTGTGTCTGAGATTGCTGCAGCTTACCTCCAACTGCGACGCGCTGTGAATCATTTGAACGTCAAATGATTACCTGAGAAGCTGAATGAGCAACTTACCTCTATATACTGAGCGCCTGCAACCTGAGTTACAGGGGTTGATTTCCAGAAGAAACGGTGCTGTCGCCGAATAGGCTGAACTTCTGTGGCTTGCTGTGTTGTAGATGGGGCAGAGTGAGGCATTATTAGTCGATGCCAGACACGTTGAGCGCGCGTCGCGATAGGTGCCGTGGTGTGAGAGGTCGATATAACTTGACGACATGTCGCGGGTAGCTGCAGCCATAAGATAGGATATGCAAGAATGAACAGGCATGTTACTCACCTTAAGGATATTCAGTTCGGCTTGTTGCTGCTGATTTGATAGTCCCTTCGGAGGAGGCACGGCTGGGAGCTAGTAAAACAAACCATTGTCAGAACAGTATGTGCGGTACTTTCGGGGACACACCGTCTAGCAAGGAGTCAAGTGCCTGCAGCAACGGAAAGTGTGAGGAATGGTGCTAGAGGACAGGTGAACGTAGCAATCACCTGGTTTTGACTGTCGCCCCACCAGGGGACACGCTACGTTTGATAGTCTCCCGTCGAGCCCTCACAAATTCACCGCATGGGGAGAAAGCAACTGCCAATAACCCGGCTTCCATGCTGTAGCGGCTGTCCGATGGGGTCATCAGAGTTTGCACCGCAGAAACGAACAGTGCTGTTTGGTGCCGAGGGAAAGGGAGGACACCCTGAGATAGTGGAGGGTCGAAAGCTGGTCAGTATATACGTTCAGGGAGGTTGACGGAGGAATAAAGGGAATGAATTGGTGGTCAGAGAGCGACAAACGCGTCAACCTGTGTACATGTGTGACGATAGGTCCACAACGAGGGAAGCACGAGCACATTGCGCATCGCCGCATGTAATGATGCAAGAGGTGTTGGACAACCGTGAGATGATGAGAACAAGTGGTGCTAAGCCATTCCCGGTGGTAGCTCCATAAAGGCAGGACTGTCGAACACCTTTTGCCATCAACGAATGTATTGATGACCACGTCATTGTGGAGCACTGTGTAGAGAAGTTGGAGAAGCGCGATCAGTGAGCTAGTGAACCCCAGGGCTCAGCGCTCAGTACTCAGTACTCAGTCACGGTTTGATCAATAGCATCTGATGGGATTGGGAAGAGAAATCCTGGTGTTACAGCACTACATATGTAGTTCTGGTTTGAGTGGTCACGGTACGAGCGCTTGCTCAAAGTTACATTCCCTGGTGACTTTCCTCTTTCGTACACCTGTGCTCGGAATCGACGGGGGACACAGTAAGCGCCCACCGTTGACATGCCATTCTACCTTCCATGGCCTGCTAGTAAAGACAAGACACACGACAAAGCAGACCGTTTAGAAGCTTCAAATACCCCAAACAGGCCGCATCCCAGATACCCGCCCAGATCGATTTACAACTGCCACTCCGAGTGCTGCTGCCGTTAACTCCACCTCGACCTTCAGCTTCACTTCTCTTTGGACACGCGCAAGAAACGCCGGTGAATCGCATGTCACGCTCTATGCAGCTTGTCGTGTTCGCACTTGGAGCGGCGTCGGGGGCCGCAGGCACGGTCGCTTGGAGGAGGTGGGGCAAGAGGTTAAGGACAGCTGAATGGGTAACTCCCGACGTGCTCGCATCGCAGGAGGTGGGTGAGAGGTGTTGTCACCAGGTGAGATGGTCTTGCTGTCTACGAACCTAAGAATTCGATGCCTGATGGATGTAACGTGAATTCCTACTGAAACATTGATCAGTGTTGCAGATGCGGATAACTTCAAATTATATCATACCCCCGGGTTTGGCTGGCGATGGCCCCTCAAGTTTAGACGCGTTCCAACCGGTAGAGGTTGGTGGTGCATCTGCTCACTCACCCCAACGAGTTGATGTTTGACAACACGTCACTGCAGAGCTGAAAGACAAAACCATACACATTCGAATAGCTGGTGTGGATGCTCCTGAGGTATGCACGTAACCCGATATACCCTGGACGGTTCAGAACACTTTCACAGGGTGCACATTTCGGTCGTCCTTCCCAACCATATGCAGCAGGAATGCTTAGCATGGCTCAAGAACCGCATCGAGGGACGAACCATCTACTGCCAGCTCATGCGGAAGGATCAATATAGGTCGCATTGCAAGTCGCTGTACACACTGGCAGTCGTTCATTTCTCTAACTTTATCTCTAACTGTGCCCTGCTTTCTCGTTGGGTGACTTTTTGCATTACCTGCCCAATAGGTCGCAGTCCCTCTTATCCCCCGTCGCTTCCTACCCTTGTTTCTTTCCAAGTACTGGGGCAGTCCACTCGCCCTTGAGATGTTGCGGGCAGGTACTGTGACTGTTTACGATCAAGCTGGCGCAGAGCATGGTCCTTGGGGCCGCGAGCTATTCCTACGTCTTGAAGCAGAAGCCAAGTAAGTACGGTCTCTTTTTGGATGCCCGAGAGTCTGGTTTTCTCCTTGCAGGTTCATTTCAGGGAGTTATTGTGACTAACTAACGGCTATCTTGATTATCCTCAGAGCTGCAAAAAGGGGGATCTGGAAGAAGGGTACGGGTGGAGAAACGCCTGCGGAATACAAGAAGCGATATGCAGCTGCTACCGTATCGCCGACATCGCCGATACCACTGGAGCCGGAATCCAAAACTTCAGCTAGAAATAAAAACGCACGAGACAGACCTGGGTGGTTTTCGAAGCTGTGGAAGCGGTGGAGCAAGATCGAATAGTTCCATTCCGATGCTGATCGAGCAGGAGTCTTCTGGTCACCATGACACTTCCGCCGGTGCTGGACGTAGCTGGGAAGGCAGATACGAGGAATCATACCATAGATCTGCCTAAGAGTTACGGTGAGGTTACGGCTGTTCATACCCTTTTCATCCAGATGCTATCCACTGTTGGTGTACATCTGCTTCGATAGCTACTTACCTCACAGTTTGTCATGACAATACCAATCCTCAAAATATCTATCCGCCCAAGGCTGAACCGTCCTCATTGTCGGCGCCACCTTGCGCCAACTTCCAATGATCACCCTATCAATGCAATTAGGACATGTGAAACCGGCGGTACCTACCACACGTGCGAACGACTGCGCATTCTCCACTGCCGTTATCTTTGTCAGTTGACCAGGCTGGCTATATGTGCCTATGCGAGCGCTCAGCTTGAGTGCTGCGCACAGTGGATGAATGGATGAGCTTGGGATAGAACCACCACATGGTGATGACCATGTAGGTAATAGCGTAATACGACTACGAGTGGCACAGACCACATAAATATAGCTAGGGTAACCCGATTTAGATCTCGTTCATTGAACACCCTGGTCCTTGGGAGCGCCATTGACCAGTCGACCACCCAGCTATAATTTGCTCACAGGTAATTTACCCCCGGTCCCGCTGTCCGCAGCACCAGAAAATTGTCAAAAAGTTTATATAGCTAAACGTTCTACGACGACCTCCCACCTGCATTTCCCGCCTGTTCTCTGTTCTTCACGCGTATTCTAGTCACTGTGGATTCCGCGTCCAATACCAACCTGACACAGAGAACTACTCCAGGCCCATTGTCATGAAATTAATGACCGCGCTACGTTTATTGCGCTCCTCGCGAGCTATGCATATGCCTCTCCCACACAAGATATTGTCACACAGACTACCAGGATTCTTCCCACTGGTGTACCTGCGTAAGCACCCCATGCTCGGTCCGCGGTCGTTCCGCCCACTCACACCCAGTGACCCACAGCACGCCAACCAGCGGCATCCAATTCAGCACCCTCTCCTTCGACACAACGGCTTCCCAATCCCTGTTCTCGGGCCTCTCGTCCCTCATATCCTCCGGGTCCGCTCCCGTCTCACCGCCCCCAGCACCCCACCCACCCCCGAACACGACAGGGCCCTCAGGGAGTGTCGCACCTCCTCCTACTTCAACCGCAGCTTCGACGAGTCCATCGCCCACAACAGGCGGAGCGGTGCGCTTGGGAGGTGTTGGGTCGGGAGTGATCGCAGGCGTGGTGGTTGGTGCAGTTGCCGCTCTCATTTGAGCACCCCGATGCTCCGGCCGTTCTCCAATGACGTGGGCCCGTTGAACAAATTTCGCGGTGTTATGCGGCGGGCGGGGACGAGGGATCATGGATGTGGCCGTGAGCGCGCATAGTACGGCTAACTTACGTACTGTTGTGGTGGTGAACGTGTTCTTCGAACTCCGAGTCTCCCAACGGAATCGAGTTCTATCACAGACTTCTGTTGCTTCGACATACCCTGGTGGCTTCTCGTCAATGTATGTGGTTCCAAGTCAACTTCTCGTGTCGTCATGGTGCAGCTCACCGTGTACTAGTGCACCAAACATAACTTTGATGGTGCACACGCTAGTTGTCGATACACTCCATAACATACAGCTTGAAGTCGTCTTCAATGACTTTCAGCTCTACCGTAATGTAGACTTCTTATTTGAATCAAATCAGCCGTTGATACTGATGAATGTTTGCCATGCAACAAGCACGTAAACTTGAACCCAGTGATCTAGACTCGAGGGGAACAGCCGCTGCCAAAGTTGAAACGCGTGCACCAAGCGCTCTCAGGCCTCGAGTCGAGCTCCACCGTCTGTGCTCATGCTATCTGGCGGCTCGATCTCTGCGCACAGTCACGTCCCGTGGGGTCCATGAAGGAGCGCACATCTTTGTCAAACCATTACCAAGCTGCAGGTATGATGCTCCATATGGTTGTCATCACCTCGGCGATCAGGGCTTCATCAGTTATTTCCGCTGTTCTGCCAGCATGCTCTTCCAGCGCATCGATCAGGTAAACCTTTGTATGTGCCAGTAAACGTAAACCAAACGCTACGGCACACACACCGAAGAGCGGCCTGGCATTTTGTATTTAGCTGTAACAAGACCCGTTTCTGAGCGTTGGACTTTGACCGAACGATGATTGCACCAATGATCGCTGTGTTGGAAGTTGCTTTCGCAACAGCGTCATCCACGAACGCACAGGAAGCAGTGGTATGTGATTCCTGTGGTAGCCAACACCTGAGCCTAACAGCGCTAGATAGTATGTCGACCCTCTGGAGTACAACGTTGTCGGCGCCGACTATGCTTGGCGTAACTCGTCATTCGTGGGTTCTTTCAACCCCACAGGGACGACCCCACCATTCATCCAGGCCTTCGATCCCTCTTTCATCGACTTAGTGGGATCGAGCGCAACCATTCGTCAAATCGCATCTAACCCAGATTTGGCGTTCGCTCATGAAGCCCCGATCTACGTGCCAGATCTCAATGTCGTTTTCTTCTCGAGCACTAACGGTGACTGGTACACCAACAACATCGTCGAGATGATCAACATGACGGAAGTGGATACTGCACTTGCTTCTACCAACGATAGCGTTAACGTTCAAGTGCAGACGGTGAGCAGAGTTACAAAGGATTTTCACGATGAAGCAACTCATTCCTCGTCAGCTGGACCTTGCAGATACAGTGCAGATGGTGAACGGAGGGACCGGACCTTACAAAGGCAACCTTCTCTTTGCCACGTCAGGACGGGCCCTCCTACCTCCTTCAATTGTTCTCGTAAACCCCAGCTCGCCTTATAACACCACGGTTCTACTGGACAACTTCTATGGAAGGCAATTTAACTCGCTGAACGACATCAAGGTGCTCCCTGGCACCGATATCATGTTTTTCACGGACCCCAGGTAAGTCCTCGATCGAGTACGACAAACGCCCGCGAGCCTGATACCTTTTTTTCATCTAGCTACGGTTGGCTGAATCAGTTTCGTCCCGAGCCCATGCTGCCTTCGCAGGTGTACCGCTTTGATCCATCGACTGGTCAAGTCCAGAGTGGTCGCTGACCAATTCGTCAAACCCAAACGGCATTGCCTTCACCAGTGACGGGACAACTGCATTTGTGTAAGCCAAAGCTGCCAATATCTCTCCTTGATCTGTCGGAGGGGAACTAACAATAGAGTCACAGTACTGACTCGGGCGCGGCTGGTGGATTTCTGGGAAATAATCAGACGCGTCCCACGACAATGTAAGTCCTCTCCTGAACGCGAGTCAGTCCTGGACCATGGACCTTTGCTCACTTACTATCGCAAATAGCTACCAATACGACGTTGACTCAGGTGACTCAATCGTTCACGAACCGTCGTGTTTTCGCCTACACCGATTCAGGCTATTCCAGACGGTATCCAGCTCGGACACGAACGGCAACGTCTATTCAGGGTGTGGCGACGGAGTACAGGTCTGGAACGCAGAAGGAACACTCATTGGAAGTTCTTCGTGGGCAGCACAACTCCTGAGATGGTCTTCACGCAGTCTGGCCTTGTTATCTTGAGTGAGGAGACGATGTACCTGGCGAATATCGAGGCTCAGGGTGTCGATTTGATCACGTACTAGGAGATTCTAACTTAGGTGGGCATTGGTTTGGCTTATCGTTACCCGAATGATTTAGCAAGCGATCAGACGGGCATGGCCGCGAGGGTGTCGTGTACAATATTTAAGCTGTTGACTAAATACGTTGAGAATTATGTTTCTTTTTTTGGTTTTTAGTGCTATGGGACTCTGAGCCCGCGAACAGCCACCTACCATATCATGCTCGTAAACATGTACGAGGAACTCCCAGCAGCAACGAGCGTTGCTTCGCGATTGTCTGTGGGGGGAAGCACAGATTAATATGAAAAGAAGCAGTTTCAAATCCAATCCACTTCCTGACATTGTCAAGTGGCTCACCTCTTGCATTGTCAATGACGATGCCATACCCTGGACACATATCAATTGGAGCGTATGTCGGCCTTGGCGGTTTGCTCCTGGATGACGTCGTCATCCAACGTGTCCCCTTCGCAGCTGATAGCATATATTGGACTAGTACCGTATCTGAAGTTGTCCTTGCCGGTATGGAGCTGAGGAGACCTAAGTTTGCTGTCCATCAAGAGTTAGAAAAATGCGAGCCGGGATAGCGACTGGCTCCCAAGAATAAATAGCCTGAGGTTGAGTAGACATGGCCCACGGGTGGTTAGGGACCTGCCTTTGGAAGGGCCCGGGGTCGACGCTTGTTACATGTGTCGCAGTTCGTATAACAGTATGTCACACGAAACAGGAGAAGAGTCACCATTCGTAATGAGGATAAGTCAATATGGATCCTGGAGTTGGGACACGACCTAGTAATCCAGGAATCTCGCCGAGGCTGATGAGGGTAAGCGGACGCGCTTGCGCCAAAGTCTGCGAGAGCCGACTCGGTGTGGCCAAACTTGAAGGCAAGCTCGAAGCGCGAACTCCACGTGAAGCTTTGGCATGATACTCTGCCAGTGGCGAACATCAGTTACGATATCTAGATAAAGGTATGTAAAGCCAGATAAAGCGTAAAACAACCCAGCTAACTCGGGTGACGAGCACCCTTGGATATCTGGATCTTGATGTAGTGATTATCATCGGGGGTTGAACTTCGAACGCCGAACATTAAACGTTGAGCGCTGAGCGCTGAGCGTCACGACTCGAAAGACGAGTGCGCATCTCATCTCGGCGAACATTGGCACGTAAACACCATGTGCATGAGTCATATCCAGCACTTGCTTGATGACCTTGATGGACATAATACCGCTAACTTACGTACTGTCGTGGTGGTGAAGGTGTTCGAAGTTTCTCCCCGACGGAATCGAGTTCTATCACAGCCACCTTCCAAGTTCTGTGCTTCGGAGTCGACTTCTGGTGTCATGGCGATGCAACTCACCGTGTACAAGTACACCAGATATAACTTGACGGTGCACACGCTAGCTGTTGGTACACCTGCCTTCCTTCAGGACCTGGGCCAACTGACGTCCAAAGCGAAAGAACTAGTTGTCCACCATGGTTGGAGAGTCGCTTGATATTTCCTGTGTCAATTTCCAGTACACATGAATCTGATGCGTACCTGCAAAAAGACGCCATCTGGTGTCATTGAGTGATGCGATTGATCCCGTAACATACAACTTGAAATTGGTCTTCGATGACTCCTGTACCGTAATGCAGACTTCTTGTTTGATTCCCGCTGAATGTCTGAAACACCCACGTAAAATTCATCCCAGCGATACCGACCATCTCAAGATCATGGCAAGTATGCAGGAAATCCAGAACGGGCGAGGATACCGACATGATAACATAGACGGAAACGCCATAAATGGATATCTGGTTACTCGGGCTCTAACAGGAAACCTCAGAGTCTACAGAAAGATGTAAGGCTGGTCGACCGACCATGCATGAGACACCTAGCTATGTAAGTGCGGAAAAAGCTCTCGTCAGCCACAGAATATTGCTACAGTATCCAAGAAGAAGACAAAGGAAAAACAACCAGAAGAAAAATCATGTCCGTTTCAGCCACACACGCTGACCTCGTGTTACTGCTGCACATTGCACAGCAAACCCACCCAATCTCACTGAGCAGTACTCCCCTGCTCCCCATCCATCAGTACCATTTGCTTCTCCTCCGGATCTAACCAGCTGTCCTTCCTACCGTTGCCTTCACTCTCCGACGTACTCCTTCATGTTCTCTCTGTACAATTGCGCTGCCTCTGCATTCGCGGGACTGTTTGGATTTGGATCGTGCAGCAAGCTCTGGAATCGACGTGAGGATGGCGGCGACGTCGTACGTCGGCGACCATCGGTTTTGTAGGATATCGAGACACAACTCGCCGTTGGCGTAGACGTTTGGGTGGAACATCCTTGAGAGGAATTTCACCGTTCGGTGGTTTATTAGGATATGACTCGTCGAAGGTCAGGAGGAGCTTTGAACGTGCCATCCTCGAAGGGTGTGTCCGCTGTGGGATGGGTAGATAGCAGGATCGGTCAGCCAAGATGCGTGGCGCGCGATAGAGGGGAAGAAAGAAAAAAAGAACGAACATGGGCCAAATATGACGGCGTTCCATATCATGATGTTATCAGGACACGGACTTCCCGACACGCCACTTGGAGGGTCACTCGACAGTCGCTTGAAGTCGCGAATGAGGCGTCGTCTGCAGTTGGTCGACTGGTGTCCGATCTTGTCAATACGGATTGAGATGGAGGGAGATAAGACATACCATGATTTTTGTGTTGGGTGGGGGGTACAGCAGGAATTACGCGGGTGTCGAGAAAGCACGGTGTACAAGTGCAAGATCAAGAGCTATTGTTCCGTTGTGTGCCTTTGAGGGTAGGTGCTGAGTCAGCCCCTACAGACCCGAACCCCTAACCCTAAACTGGGGTCCTTGGCTCACACTATTAATGACCTAAGTTGCATATCATTATCATTGTGGCACACAACTAGATATCTTCTGGTTTGTTCAACAGCCGACCTTCCATCCCTCCCTCAACCATCAGCACCTGTCCAGTAACATGTCCAGACACCGTCGACGACGACATCACCACAATCTGAGTCGCAATGTCCAGTGGAATCGCAACTTTCTTCAGCGGAGTCCTAACAGATATCAAGTTGTCCATCAGCCCCAAACAAAAGCCACCAGCGTGCATATGGGACCATTAATCCCGATCGCCACTCACGTTGCAAGAGCAGAGTACAACACGTCCGGGTTCGAGAGGGGGATCTCCGCCATTGGCGTCCTCACCCAGCCCGGCGCAACAGTGTTGACCCTGCCTTTTGGCGCGATCTTCACGATCTCGTTTTTCAGTGTCATCGTGAGGCCATACATCATCGCTAAATAAAACGAATCATCAGGCTTTTAGATACGTTTTTATCGGCGCGCCTATCGTCGCACCACTCTTTGTGGCCGCATAGTCGGCGTGTCCTGCCTCTCCATATTTGCCAGCCGTGCTTCCTATGAGCACGATAGCTGCCTTCTCCTTAGCTGCTGGCTGTGCGTTCTTGAGATTCTTGAGATACTCTCTGCAGACCAAAAACGAGGACGTCAAGTTGGTTGTGATGGTGTAGTTCCACTGCCCAAGCGTCATGTCCACCACCGGAACGTTATCCGGCAGTCCGATCGCATGATTGACAACGAGAACTTGCACCGGGTTGGCGTTGTCTGCCAGGGTCGAGAACATGTTTATGACAGATGCTTCGTCAGATAGATCGGATTGGACGATTTGGAGGTTCGGATACATTGTCGAGAGCGCCTCCAGGGGTGCGAATTGTGTGTTGTAGTGAGCCGTTACCTTGGCTCCGATCGCTGGGGAAGGGAGCGCGGTCATTGGCATGAGACCAACAATTAGAAGATCATGAGATAAACATCCAGCTCACAGCAGTAAAGTTTGGTGGTTTCGAGGCCGATGCCTCCACTTGCACCTGTTGATCGACATATAATGGAGCGAACCTAGATGTGCGAATGCGACGGCTTACCTGTTATGAGAACATGCACGTCTTTTAGCCCAAAATCCATGTTTGAAAATGCGGGGTTAATGGTATGCAGTGAATGTACTCTCAGGCTCAGGTGCTCGAGCAGCAGAGAAGTTCGTCCCAAGGCTCAAGCTATGACAGTAGCCTATCGAAACAGGCGTAATGGCACAATGAGAAGAGAGTTCACTCGTACGGAGATGTTTGTACTAAAGTCTTGATAATGGTAGAGATGACTAGGCGCGTGAAATCACCACGGCTGTGTCGTGTCAATGTCCTTATTAGGATATGATTCGTCGAAAGTCAGAGGACCTTGAACGTGCCATCCTCGAACGGCGTGGACTCCACTGTGGGGTGGGTAGATAGAACGCGTGGTACGCGACAGGAGGAAGGAAATAAAAAAAGGCAGCGCACATGGGCCAAATATGACGGCGTTCCATATCATGATAAAGAGGTAGTTTGCTTGCGGTGGGAAGCTTCCATATTCGAAAAGGCGGCCTCCAGGAGGTCGTAGTATTGACCGTGGATATCTCCTGTTGATAATTTACAAGGGTCACACGCCCCACTGTACCTCTTTAGCCTTTCCTTTGCCCTGCCGCAAGGGAAAGGGAAAGGCTAAAGAGGCCGATGGGTCCGTGAACGGTACAAAGAGTTGACATTGCGAAAATCTGACAACTGCGATGAAGAGGAGAAAGGATGGCAAAGGACAGAAGCCAATGTGGGGGGGAGTCACGTGAGGAAGCGCCACACGACTGGACACAATTGTTGCAGTTTATGATATAACTTAGGAAGTGGTATGTACGAGTCAGAACGTCTAACAGTCATATGTGTGTATACAAACTGCAAATCTTGATAGGTGACATAGCCAAGAAACCTCATCCACGACGTGGCCACCGATATCATCAGACTATCGATCCACGACCAAACTATACCCGGGGTGTATATTGGCTGATCTCTCTTGCTTTTGTGCCGAGATACTTCTCGGGGTTGGCATCGGCTTGCCCAGTTGGTTTCCACGTACTGTGAATAGAGAAAAAAAACAAAGCTTTGAGGGTAGATGTTGAGTCACCCATACAGACCCGATCCCCTGACTCTACAGTAAGGCTAGGCATCCTCCATCCGTCACGCTATCAATAAACTAGGCACACAACTAGATATCTTCTGGTTTGTTCAACAGCTGACCTTCCATCCCTCCTTCAACCATCAACACCTGTCCAGTGACATGTCCAGACACTGTCGACGACGACAACACCACAATCTGAGTCGCAATGTCCAGCGGCATCGCAATTTTCTTCAGCGGAGTCCTAATAGTGATCAAGTTATCCATCAGCCAAACAAAAGCCACCAGCGAGATGGGACCATCAAGCCCGATCGTCACTCACGTTGCAAGAGCAGCGTACAACACATCCGGGTTCGAGAGGGAGGCCTCGGCCATCCGCGTCCTCACCCAGCCCGGCGCAACAGTGTTGACCCTGCCTTTCGGCGCGATCTTCACGATCTCGTTTTTCAGTGTCATCGTGAGGCCATACATCATCGCTAAACAAAACGAATCATCAGGCTTTTAGATACATTTTTATTGGCGCGCCTATCTTCGCACCACTCTTTGTAACCGCATAGTCGGCGTGTCCTGCCTCTCCATACTTCCCATCCGTACTTCCTATGAACACGATCGCTGCCTTCTCCTTAGCTGCTGGCTGTGCGTTCTTGAGATTCTTGAGATATTCTCTGCAGACCAAAAACGAGGATGTCAAGTTGGTCGCGATGGTGTAATTCCACTGCCCAAGCGTCATGTCCACCACCGGAACGTTCTCCGGCAGCCAGATCCCATGATTGACAACGAGAACTTGCACCGGGTTGGCGATGTCTGCCACGGTCGAGAACATGTTTATGACAGATGCTTCGTTGGACAGATCGGATTGGACGATTTGGAGGTTTGGATAGGTTTTCGAGAGCGCCTCCAGGGGTGCCAGTTGTGTGTTGTAGTGGGCCGTTACCCTGGCTCCGATCGCTGGGCATGGTCATTGGCACGAGACCAACGATCCGAAGATCATGAGATAAACATCCGGCTCACAGCAGTAAAGTCTGGCGGTCTCGAGACCGATGCCTCCGCTTGCACCTGTTAATCGACATATAATAGAACGAATCCAGATGCGCAACGGCGACGGCTTACCCGTTACGAGAACATGCACATCTTTTAGCCCGAGGTCCATGTTTGAAAATGCGGGATTAGAGTTATGCAGTGGGTGTACTCTCAGGCTCAGGTGCTCGAGCAGCAGAGAACGCTCAAGCGCTCACTCACGGTAACTCATGGCACAGAGATAGTTGACCACGAAATTCGCACGAACCGCGTGACTGCCTGTCATAATCAGGTAAAAAGGTGGACAGCCTCCCTTGGAAACGCTGTCCGTCGCCTTAGCCAAATGAGATATCAGGATGTTGGGTGTATATCAACCCATCCACATGTATAACCCATCTCTGAGTTTCTCAGTGCTGAATTGATCATGAATGGCGGGAGACTGTCGAGCTCAGGACTCGGATGATGTAAAAGGGAATTGCATGGAAGATGGTTCGGGGGGTCGCTTACCTTTTACGTACAGTGGAGGCAATCACGAGGCAGTTGCACTTTTTTTGCTTCTTGCCCAGTTACTTGCTCCTGGAACAGCTCCCAAGGTGGCATGGACGCGTTTTCTTCCCTCGTCAACACTTCGGCGACGTCGCTGTACATCTCGCTGCTGTCATTACCTTTAATCCCACCGCGTGGAACATCATCGCCCGCAATGGTACGTCACACGCCGCACCGAAACTGCTGCCACTGAATCGAGCCTGCCGGCTTGTGCAGAGTACAGAAACAAGACAATCACCCGCATCTTCGGCGGTAATGCGCGTTATGGCTGCTACTTCCTCGCTGTCATGATATTCTTCTTTGGAATTATCCGGGACAATCTGTACGTGCTCCCCACCTACCATACGTGTTTTACGTCCCTTTGCTCACTGCCCCCGTCAATCAGATACCACCTCGCGCTGGCCGACCACCTCGTGTCCCCCTGCTCCCCGGGCCTCTTGCGGCCGTGGTGTCAGTCGTCATGTTCGCAGTCGGCCAGACATTCGTCCTGACGTCGACCTGGGCCCTGGGTACCACCGGGACGTTCCTCGGGGACTATTTCGGCATTTTGATGGACCACCGCGTCGAGGGATTCCCGTTCAACGTCCTGCGAGACCCCATGTACGTGGGGAGCACTATGTGCTTCGCTGCGGCTGCGTTGTGGTGCGTGGTGTCTCTGTGATATGCTCGCCTCGTCCTTTAAGCCTGACGGCGGTTGCCTGCACAGGTACGAACGTCCTGCTGGCTTATTCATTACGCTGTATGTATACATCGTATACATCATCGCTCTGCGCTTCGAGGGGTACGTTCGTCCCTCCTTCTCGTATCTAGTTTGAGGAGCTCATAACGCGCAGGCCGTTCACTGACATGATCTACTCGCAACGCGCGAGTGCGGAGAAAAAGGAGGAGTAATTTTATTTCACGACATGTGACGACAATTTGACCATTTATACGGCAAGGATTTACTTTGCGCGATCCACACCTCCATAAGTACCCCGTATATACCTCAGTTTCGTGAGATAATACCCGTAGGTCGAGGAATGTACACTGCTATATTCGATCCAAGCTGCGTACATGAGGGTTGTATCGGTATCGGCGAGTAGAAAGTGAACAAAAAGTGGTAACAGGAGAGAGGGCATGAGTTCTACTTGACTTCAGTGCTTTCATTCATTCATCTAGACTCTAGAGACATCCAGGTTCAGCGACTTCCACTACCGTTAGGCTTACTCCTTCCTCCGAGCAGGCCAGCACTCTCTTCTTCATCACCGCCTTCAGCGTCCAGTGAGTCACCCGCCTCGAGCTCGATGCTAGATTCCGCGTCCTCGAAGCGCGTCGTGTACGGAATGTGCGCGTCCTTCGAAGCCAGACCAGGATAATACTGCCTGTACGCGAAATAGGAAACGACGAGGCCGAGGAGAGAGCCGGTGATCACGTCCTGCCAGTGGTCTGTTACGGGGAATTAGAAAGTGGAGGACGACGCGGAGTGAACGTGCGAAGTAGTATACGCACGGCGGTAATCCATAGTACGCGAGATCGCAACCCAGGAAGCACCTGCAAGGGGCGCGAGCGCGAGCCACGCTTTGGTCTGTTCATCGGTTTAGCGTCAGCGGTGTTTCCGGATCAGTCTCAGATGGGCACTTACAGCATGCCCACGGGTATCAAAGAGGTGGAGCTTTCCAGCGAGGTAAAAGGTGAGGAATCCGAGTCCGGCGAAAGACACTTGGAGAAGGTCCGATCGATGATTTCATCTAAGCTTTCAAAAAAGACGATAGACTTACGACTGGAATGGCCACTGGGGAAGCTGCGCCACCCGTCCTCGAGTATGTGTTTAGATGTCTGAGTGCAGATATCAACGGTGGAGAGACCCCAAATCGGGTCCTCGGAACCCGGGATGGGCAAGCATCGAGCGATAACATCTGACGGTTGCAATGGCTATTAGTCCCGAGATTGTGAACTTGGAAATAGAGCGACTCGCCAGGACGAGGACGACCGACTGTGACTTTGACGAGTTGCGTGATAGAGCCAGCGATAGTGATAGACAGCCAAACTGTAGGATAAGGAACGTCGACAAAGGCAAGGAGCTCGAAGGGGGATGAACGAACGGCCGAGGGTGCTGTGATGCAAGTCCCACCACGAGCGTACAGTCAAAAGGTTGACAATGATCTGGGCCACCAGTGGTCCCGGGCCGCTGACCAGGTATAACACGTGGGTCTATAAGAGGTTGAGAAGAGATAAGTGATATGAGCTGTGGAGGAACATACGGTAACGCGTTGATGGACCGCAAAGCTGGTATGGTGAAATGAGATGCGGTAAGATATTCAATGGTTATGTTTGACGCGAGATCTCACTCACGGGTATCGTAGGCTACAGGCGGCTAATCAGTTATCATGCAACATGAAAAATCGGCCCAAGACTCACGAAGTATCCGTGAGCGAAAACTGTCTCTTAAACCCAGTGACGTGGTTGGCAATGTAGTACAGGATCATCCTACACACAGTTCAGCAGAGATAGTCAATAACAAAGGATATCCGTACCACAGAGCATAGGTAACGATCCTAGCCGAGTAACAGCGCCATTCATGCGTCAGGTCTGCTAGCTATCATCCCGATTGTCAATTGACTCACCAATCCGGGGCGTAAGAGACAACGAATTGGAGAAGGCTAGGGCGTGGTTTACGATATCCGTCCATGTCAGAGCAAAGCAAAACGAGGATGTCACTGTGCAAAAGGGCAGAACTTGGTCTGTACCCGATTTGACACCCTGAGTCTTACCAGCTGAAGCTGAATGCAAAAACGTTTTTGACGTTTTGGTTCCTCAGGATTTCTGTTTTTACTCACAAATAAAGCCTTTCCAAATGGAGAAGATATTCGAGTCCAGCGAACGTGCTGACCACCCCCCCAATTCCAGTCAGACAGTGTTGGGCGAGGGTCCGCGAGCCTTTTCGTGCGTCGTAAAATGTGTCTTCTCCGCTGTTGATGGCGATGGTGATACAATCAACAACGGGGTGTGTCAACAATAAGACGGTCGTTTCTGAGAGCAGGAGTTCAACGAGGGGTGTCAGAAGCAATGACTGTTTCCGGAAGCCGCCCCGCCGACTCGCCGAGAATCCCGCTCCACTTGTAAGCAAAAATCCTGAGAAGGAACGCAGACCGTAACGAGATTCGGGAAGCGAATACTAGATTACGGAAGAAGACACTTGATTTACGACACCTCTTCCCCAATCAGTGGCAATCACTACACTTGTTCATTTGCACTACGTCTCAACTTCCTCAACCACTGGCATGTTCAACTTGTCGAAATAGTTGCCGACTTCACTCTAAACCACTCACAATATCAGCCTATGAGCGAGCGGCGCCCAGAGTATGAGAGGTAGAGACGCACCTCAGAGTCACGAAGCCGCTATCTCCTGCATAACCTTGCCGCCCGACAACCGCCTTGTTGCAAGCTGTGACAGCAAAGGGAGGATTTTCATTACGGAGATGGAGGGCGGAAAGATAAAGCATTTCATCGAGACTGGGATTGATGTTAACGCAGTCAACGGTCTGCTTCTTTCCGAATCGGAAGCTCATGATGCACTTAGCACTGCGTGGAACCAGAGCTCGATTCTGGACACGATCGAGCAATCCGAGTTTTCGGTCAAAAGCAACAATATAGTCTGTGGTCAAACCCGAGGTCACAAACAGTATCTGCTCTGTTCTCTGGTCACTTGACGGGAGCCTGGGGTTCGGTGAGCCGATTCAATTGGAGAGCCATGGACAAATCACGCAATGATCCCAAACTCCCCCTGTCCCTGTCCCTCAATGACACGAAACTAGCAAGTGCACCCTCAGACCAAAGCGTTCATTTCTGGGTGACCGACTCTGGTGACCCAGTCACATTGCTACCACAGCATGGACCCAGAATACGGGACAAGTATTTCGACCCCCCCCCCCGGGTGAATTTGTAGCCTGCGGCGACGCTGGCGGAAGGGCTGTCCATCTGTGTGTTACGTTGTGGAACAACAGCCAAAAACAAGGTAGTTACTTACATGTTCAAAGACCAGTTCTATCTGTGTTCCACAGCTTAGCGTTCATTGCCGTGACGATATCAACCGGCCCATCAAATGCTATCCACCACACCGCCACTGGTCGGGATCGCCAACCTCAACTCTGTCGACGCGAGTTCATGTAATGCGGTTATATTCGCTGACATGCGTCCTAAGTGGAGGTTCCTACTTCCAGCCACCCGTCGTCCATCCTCCAAATCGTTAGCCCGTGCATGCAAAAGTTACACCGTGAAAGACCCTTCTCGCACGCAAAGGTCGGCTTCGTCTTGGAAACTGTGGGCGACACTACCTCGCCTTCCACTCAGACGTTCGGACGAGGCTTCGCGACACTGGCAGGCAAAACTTCCTTCATCCACGCTAATCTTTACTTTGATAGCGTACATGCGCGGCTTCAAGAGATGACAACAGCAGCACCTACAGAAGCAGTGCCCACGGCTGCGGGAAATTCTTATGCCTCCTCTATCCCGAGAACTGACTTGCTCGACAACGGTCAGGCGACCCCCGTGCGTCCGGAAAATCCAGAGCACATACAATATTTTTCTGCGTACTCTTCACTCCCGTGGAGGCTCTGGCTTCCTTGTAGGTCTCCGCACTGCACCACCTTGCAATGCACGGTATCCTTCCTTCCCGTGTTAGCGTCCTCACAACCGTTACCCTGGTTCACCACACTGAACTCCGAGTCGTCATTGTCTACACACCATGCGTCTACTTCATCACTACCAATTATATGTACACATAGTACCTGGGACTTCAAGTGTATATTGTGAATGTCTCGCTAGAAATTTATACCCGGTCACCTTGTATGTATCAATCTCTACCATGAATCCAAAAATTGTACACCATATATGTACCTGCGACCCCTCAGATCGAGGGGTCTTTTCCTGATCAAGTCACCATCACACCTAGTCATACTAAGCCTCAAGATTTCAAGGTAGTGTCTACTTCCTCATTGCAGAGAATCTGTCCATCTTACAGGAAAAACAAAAAAAAAACAGACGTTGAATCAATACCATCATGTCAGACGAAGAAACACTCCAGAAACACCACGAGGAGTCAGAATCAGAGGACTCCGACGACGATGTGGAGGATGTCCCCAAGATTGATGTTGATCCATCGACGCTCACACCTCTATCTCCCGAGGTCATATCAAAACAGGTGCGTCGGATTTACCAGTGTTAGCTCTAGTCATGGTCTGAGCGATGTGTCCATGATAGGCCACGATCAACTTGGGTACGATTCTGAGCCTGCATACGAAGGCTGGTGATATTGATCAAACTGCCTCGGGTGCCTGTAGGTACGATCGGACATGTCGCCCACGGTAAATCGACAGTTGTGAAGGCCATCTCTGGTGTCATGACCGTCCGGTTCAAAAACGAGCTCGTGCGCAACATCACTATCAAGCTTGGTTATGCCAACGCCAAAGTATGTCACCGAGTCCTCTTTCGCTTCATCCATTCCCTCAGGCCATCTTCTACCCAACCCCCCCAATTCTCATCTAGATCTACAAATGCGAAAACGAGGCCTGCCCACGACCAGGCTGCTACCGATCTTACCGCTCAGACAAAGAAGACAACCCACCCTGCGAACGACCCGGCTGTGGCCACCGCATGAAACTCGTCCGTCACGTCTCCTTCGTCGATTGTCCAGGACACGACATTCTCATGGCCACTATGCTTAACGGAGCCGCAGTCATGGACGCTGCCCTGCTGCTCATAGCTGGGAACGAGACGTGCCCGCAACCCCAGACGTCGGAACATTTGGCAGCCGTGGAGATCATGAAACTCGAGAATATCATCATTCTGCAGAACAAGGTCGATTTGATCAAGGAGGCACAGGCTTTGGAGCACCAGAAAAGCATCGCTGCTTTCGTGAAAGGTATGCCGATGTACCGCAGCCATGTGTTTTTTTTTCAAGCGACTGATCTCTTTCGAATGCCCCACTTAGGCACCGTGGCGGAGTCATCACCCATAGTCCCTATATCCGCCCAGCTCAAATACAACATCGACGCCGTCAACGAATACATCGTCAAACGCATTCCAATCCCCGTCCGAGATTTCACCAGCGACCCACGTCTCATCGTCATCCGTTCCTTCGACGTCAACAAGCCCGGAGCCGAAGTCGACGAGCTCAAAGGAGGCGTCGCCGGAGGATCTATCCTCACCGGCATCCTCCACCTAGGCCAAGAAGTGGAGATAAGACCAGGCATCGTCACTAAAGATAGCGCGGGGAGGAACAGATGCAAACCGATTTTCAGCCGGATCGTGTCGCTGCATGCGGAGAGCAATCATCTGTCGTTTGCGGTCCCGGGTGGGTTGATTGGTGTGGGGACCAAGATTGATCCGACGCTTTGTCGTGCCGATCGCTTGGTGGGACAGGTGCTGGGCGCGGTTGGGAAGTTGCCAAAGGTGTATACGGGTACGATCTTTCCTTCCCTCAGTGCTAACCGTGCTCATGGGCACTCAACATTGGACAGAACTCGAGATAAGCCTCTTCCTCCTCCGCCGTCTCCTCGGTGTCCGGACAGAAGACAAAAAACAAACCAAAGTCTCCAAACTCACCAAGAACGAGCTTCTCCTCATCAACATCGGCTCAACGTCGACGGGTGGTCGTGTTCTGAGCGTTAAAGGCGATCTTGCAAAGATTCAGCTGACGTCGCCCGCTTGTACCGAGGTTGGGGAGAAGGTGGCGCTATCCAGGAGAATTGAGAAACATTGGCGGCTTGTGGGTGAGTAATATCTCCTTTGGCGTGTGCGCGGGAGTTGGTGCTGATGCATCTGGTGTGATACTACCTAGGTTGGGGAAGTGTACAGCGCGGCACGGTCTTAGAGCTTGACTGATCCAGTTACCCCACACATTACATGTGGACGTCTTGTATCGCAGTAGCACCCCTGGACCTTATCGATTTGTTGTATCCACTGTCAAACGATCGAGATTCCTATCTCATAACAACAACTCAGGAAGAGTTTGCAGTAGATTTGCAGACTCAATATGATACGTTATGCAAAGAGTCTTGTAAATCCTTCGGAAGAGCAGGGGAACAGTGAAAAAAAAAAGCAAAGCATTGGGTAGAAAAGTGTTAAGAGAGCGTTATAGACTCGAGTTGCTTGCATCACGAATGCGCCTGAGGATCTATCAGATCCAGTTCCCTGACATCCACACCTTCGAATGTCCTGGTCTTCACTCTGCGGCTTTCTAGCTCGCGTTTGGTGAGGTAGAGGTGGAGGACGTGAAGGCAGTCTTTGGCCTGTACAAAACGCGGTTTTCGGTCAGCGGGAACCACGCCATCAAAAAGAGAAGGTGCTCACGATGGTGAACAACCCCAACCCTAATGTGTTCCTCCACCTGACAGCGTATCAAGCTTGAGCTCCAAAGAACGGTTCAAAGCGGAAAGGAACGCGGGACCCACCAGACAGGATCGCACTCAGCCCACACATACGTCCCTCTCCACGCCACGCTTAGCCCCATAATACCCGCCACCCCAATCCTCTTCAGCAGCCCCATCTCCGCGAAAGGCTTCTTACCAAAGATCCCCGATGAGCCTAGCAAACCCCCCAGCCCCAGCCCTAACCCAGCCCCCAATGCCGCTCCTCCAAGTCGTGCCGTGCCTCCGCGTAAAGGCGGCCGGATCGCAAGGAACTTTCGCAAGAGTACGGAATATTTCGACAACCGGAACAGCAGCGACCCCATCAAAGACGAAATACGAGGGATGATCAATGCCCCGCCTATCAATCGTCCCAGAGAAGTCCCTGACACGCGGATAGTGTTTTCGGCAGCGGCTGCTGCGTCTCCCGGTGCATCGGCGTTATCTGCATTGTTGTCGGGGTTGTTATTGTTACCGTCGTCTTGTCTCTGCCCCTGGTTCGCGCGTTCACCAGCACCACCGCCGCCAGCACCTCCTGGCGCTGGCCCATCATCCTCGTCCACCTGTGCATTTAGCCGGATCCGTAAAAACGGCTCGTCGTCAGCAATAGCGCCCATCAACGCCCGTTGCATGTCCCCTCCTCTTTGTCCCTCGCCCTGACCATGTACGTGCTCTCCGCCCACCCCTGCAGTTCCAGGCGTCGAATCAAGAGCCCACTTCGAGAACTGCGAGAGCAGCCGCTTGTAGGCTTCTCGTACGACGGGTAATATGAAGAGCCCGAGCACGAGAGGTGGGGGTGGCCAATGCGCGAGGACGGGAAAAAGGTCTTTTCTACCGTCTGCCAGTGTCTGACCTACTAGCTCTGACGTAGTACGAGCGGTCGACGAATCAGGCGAGAGCACGATCCTGTTCATCGAGCCCCGCGACACAGGCGTACTCGTAGGCCATGCCAGTAACAGAGGCACGAGCGGCGTCACGCTTGACTTGAGAGGGAGACGGGAGATGATGAGTGCGAGGGGGATGAGAGGGAGGTTGATGAAGCTGTGCCAGGGCCAGTTGGAGGGGTCGTCTGTGAGGAGAAGGTCGAACATTCTGGCGTTGGAGTTGCGGGGCGGCGATAGGTTTTGGTGAGTGGGACGAAGGTTAGAGATGCGGGTAGATAGAAGTGAGGGGTGGACTCACTCAGCACCTAGAAATTCTTGGAGTGCGTATGCCCCGTAGGTAGTGCTCAATATGTACATCCCTACATGACAGAGCAACCGCATGAGCACCCGCCCCTCGAACCCCAGTCCAATTCCCCACTTCCGGGACTAAATCAAAAGCACTGAAATAAACACTCACCAGTTCCAAGACCAACAACCAACACCGTCAAACTCCCCACACTCACCACCCTACCTACCATCGACAGCCCCTTGTTGCCTATATTCAACCATCGCAGTAGCCATGGGTTGTAGCTCGTCAGTTCGTATGCCGTCCCGCACTGTGGACATTTGAGGGCGTTAGAGGCTCGGGAACGGGTGGATTGGGAGGATTGAATCCATCGGAGGAGGCAGGATTCATGTGCTATGAGGGTGCAGGTGCAGGGATGGGTCCAGGCGCGGGCTGGGGATTCGGGGGCTGTCGAAGGAATGGTGCGGGATGGGATTGGTGGTTGTGGTGAGTGGGTGTTGGACAGATGCTGCGTGTCTACAACAACTCACCGTCATACCGCTCTTCCTCTCGACAGATGTAACAGAGCTTGACCTGCGGTGAGTGTCAGTGATTCCATTGTCTGTCATGTTCGTGGAGTGGACTTGCCCTGAGATCGTCGATGGTGGGTACTCGCCTTTGGGGCATCATGATTGTTTGTGTGGTAGTACTGAGTCTATCGTGGCGCAAACTCGGTAGTGCTGTTCACGTGCAGTGCACTCAACACTACACAATGTACAACAGGGATTATCAGAATTGATGTAACTCGTGCACTAACAAGTCATAAAATCACAACGATCTCATGGCATTTCAAAGGAAAAAGCATGTACTACACGACATAGAACTCGTGCATAATGGAAATTAAGTATGAGGAAAGGGCTCATAATACTCTTTTCGAAGAAAACTCTCAATACTAACCGACATCACGAGGGCCTCACAACAGTTCACCCAGCACCGCTGAGTAGATCTTAATGATCATAGGGAGGCGTTTGGGCAGGGACCCGATCCCGATCGCCAACATCCTTCTTGATCTCCTCCAAAGGAGGGGTCCTTGCACCCCGATCTCTATCATCGCCTCTCCTCCTCTCAACAGGCGAAGGACTTCTCCTCCTATCAGGGGTCCTGCTGCGCCTCCTTCTGTCCCTCGAATCCCTCACATCACGATCCCTGTCTCCTCCGAAATCTCTGTCGCGGTCTCCGCCGCCGTTGCGCAGGTCACGCTCATCACGAGGGTCGGGACGGCGACGGGGGCTGCGGGAACGTTCGCGGGCGCCGCCAGTACGGTGGGGAGGGGAAGAACGCCTATCGTAGCGCCAGACCGAGGAAGGAGGATTCTTCGCCCACTGGGAACGGGTGGTGAATAAGGGAAGCTATGGGCAAGTAAAGTGCGAGAATCACTAACCTGGATACTCAATCGGGAACCTTCGAAGTATCGTCCGTGCCTATCATTGCATTGTTTGAGTGAAATGTGAGGTAAGAAAAAGGGATAGTCACTTGCATGTCGTAGTAAGCGTCCTCGGCATCGCGCTGGCTGCGGAATTCGACGAATGCATAGCTGCGAGACGAAGAGGATACGACATTGAGCGATGGTTCGAAAGACGAGGTGTAGGATTCGAAAGAGCGGTAAATCGGAAATTTTTCGCAACGCGAACGACGAAAGCATCAAAGGCAAGCCGCAGCCGTAGAAATGTTTTCCCGTAACTTGCGATTTATCGCAATGGTAAGCCAATAAACGAACGAACGACGATGAAGCCGCGAGCTAGAGGACCGGTATCGACGACGAAATCATTTTTAATGTGGAGTCGCTCGCTCTCGCTCGTATCGTATTGTAGAGAACGCAGGCATGGCGCAACATCGTCCCTCGTCGAGCGCGGGTCGACTGCGTAGAGCAAGGGGTTGAAGAGAAGATGATGGGAGATACTTACGGGTTTGAGCTGGCGTGCGGGTTAGCGGGGGGCTGGAACATCGCATCGTACCAGAGGACCGAACCTGTTGTCGAACGAACAGACTGAGTGAAAATTTACGCCAACGAGTAGTAGGACGTACCGCTCGAATTCGTAAGCGAGGTCGCGGGCCCGAGTAGAGGGGTGGAAACCGCTGACGAAGAGGATGCGCGGCATTTGTTGCTAGTGTCGCAGTGCTGTAAGTTTTGGGGGTTTTAGCTGGACGTTGTGGTTCACAGCAAAGAGTGAAGAACGCGACAGCGGAGCATGAATGCGTCAGTTTGCTTGTCCTTGTTGTGATTGTGGCACATCATGCCATGTCCATTTTTGATGACAAGTGCAGACTGGCAGTTGTTGACAGTCAGACTAAGTCTTAGTAGTAGTAGTAGTATACCTACAGACTGTAGGCTACAGTACCCTGGTGATACCAGTAGTATATCTTCGGCAGCACAGCGCCAGAACGCGTCCCAATCGCAGAGTCTCTCGTGCGCTCCTCTTTTCCCTTCGTTTTTACCCACTGATTCCACTGCAGATGCCGCTTGCATATGCAGAGTCTCTTCGCTCGCCCATCGCGCCCATGTTCTCACAACTACCTACACGTCCGAGTCTGCCTCGTCTCAAGACGTCGCCTCTCCTCCCTCCTCACCCTCGCCCCGCTCGAAAGACGCACGCACGGGTTTGCGAAATTCGCTCATCGAATTACAAAGGACCCGATATGGACTCTCATTCCACTGCTCCGTCGCAACGACGCTGACGACGTGGCGATATTCGACGCACTCGAACGATGCGGAATCTCGCAGATTGATTGGATGCGATGGAAGGCCGTCGTCTATGCCCCAAGCTTGCAACGTGCTCTTGACGTCCTACGGCGGGAGCAGGCTCTGTTGGCCGAGGATGGTAGTTTATCCAACGAGCTGGTGGCTCCCGAGACTCACAATGGAGAAACGACGACAACAGCAACACGCACGCCATCATGGGTTATCCTTTCCCTAGCATCCCACACAATCCGATCCCCCAAAGACGCCCAACTCGCCGTACACAACCTCGTTGTCCCTCTCACCCCCATGATAGACTCTCACTACGCCCACCCCCTCCTCATCCTAACAACCCACTCCCTCGCCCACTTCGCGCTCGTATCCCTACTCCGTCCACTGACGTCACACTTCCTCTCTCTCCCACCGCACACCCTGAAATTCAAATCCTTCCACTTCAACATGCTCCTCCAGGCTATCTCTCTGTTTCCCATGTCTAACGAGGCAACTGGTGTAGCTATCAAGGTGTTGAGAGAGATGGAGGAAAGAGACCTGAAAGTGTGGGCGGATACGGAGAGGGTATTGATAAGGGAGGGGTTCGTGACGGCGGAGTTGGGGGAGTATTTGAGGAGCCAAGCCCATGAACGGCATGGACGGGGAGGAGAGTGGAAGAAGGAGAGATTGGAATCCTGGTTGAGAATGTATGCGCGGTTTGGGAACGTGAAAGAGAGCGGAGAGTATTTGGATGCGATCAGGGATTATTGTCTGGAAAATGGGATCGCGCCGCCTTATGGCAGTCGTGATAGCGCCATGCTCGGTGGTAATTCTGGTGCGTACGCTCCGAAGGACGAACAACGCGGGGGAGATGTACACGGAGAGGTCAATGGAACAATACACGCAGCGAACACTCTTTACCTTCGCTCCATGCAAAACGACCGAACCTCCGCATTTCGATACCTCCATCACCTTCTACAACTTGAACGTATCAAATCTTCTCAATCTTCCACTTCCTCCTCCCACTCCTCGCTCCCCACTCGCTTTTCCTCTTTCCCTGACCCAATATCCCCTCGCTCCCGTTTCACCTCGACCCGTCCTCGCACCCGCACCCAAAAGTCATCCGTGGACATCTACGACTGGACCACAACTCTCTACGCAGCCTCCCACAATCGCTTACTTTCCACCCCGTCTCTGTTGAGGCTTTTCAGTTCTGCAAAGGATGCGTCGAAGGCATTTAAGCCGAACGTGGCTACGTATACAGTGATGATGAAGGGCTTGCTGTGGAGGGCGCTTTGGGAGATGCGGTGGAGCTTTGGGACGAGTTTGTCAGGGAGGTTGGTGATGGAGAGGAGACGGAGGGAGAGAATAAGGCGTTGGGGATGAAGCTGGATAGGAAGGTGCTCTGTGTAGGTGTTGAGGTGCTCGTCAGGAGTGGACGCGCAGCGGAGGGTCTGTATCTACTCGACGAGTTTGTCAAGGTGGAGATGGCGGACACTCTAACTTCACCCATTCCACCCTCCACCGAGACCACCTCGTCTACGCCCACCCCTTCCTTCCTAAGCCCTCATCTAATCCACACCCTCTTAACCTCCCTCCTTCGTATCCGCCGCCCAGACGTCATATTCTATATTTGGACACACCTCACATCCCTATATTTCCTCCTCCCAACCGACACGATGCTCCATATCCTCCTCAAGGCTGCGGTGCTGGCCTCAAAGCTGGACGGAGAGAGCGTGAGGGGGACTATGGCGTGGTACTTAGCGGGGAACAGGCTTTTTGGGACGACGGGTGTATCTGCGACTACGGCATCATCGTATACGGACACATCGGGAACGGGTATTATTGAAGGTGGCACATCCGATTCCAACCCTGAGACGACAATCTATACTGGAACTGGGACCTCTGCGTCGACCCGCACAGCTCTCTCCACCCATCTGCTCTCCCTCCTCCAAAACCCCTCTCCTCCAGTAGTCACAGGCATCTGGGAAAGCCGCCGTTCGACGGAGGTCGCGCGGTCGATTTTTAGGGGCATGATTTTTGGGAACTGGCCTGCGTTGAAAGGGGTGAGGGACATGTTCGTTGCGGAAGGTGTAGGGTTGGGACGTTGGGGGATGAACGGAGGGGAGGGTCTTTTGGGGCAATTGACGAGAGGTTTCTCAGCTCCCCCAACTCCATTTTTGTCTTCTGGTCCGGCCATTGGCACAGGGCAGCATACTCACAACCCAGACCACATGCATACCCACACCCAAACCCAATCACAACCGCCATCCGAGGCCGAACATTCGCAACACCATTCGCAACACCACCTCGGACCGCCACTCCACTCCATTTACCCGACCGAACTCACCTTCAGTGCATACATCTCCCTTCTCGGTCTTTCTTCACGTGCACACGAGATCCCAGAGACACTTGGATGGATGAAGGCACTAGGCGTTACCCCGACGAAGAAGACGCTCTCGATTGCGATTGTGTTTTGGGCGGAGGTGGGGCTGAGGGGACCGTTGTTTGAGGAGGGGTGGATTGGGAATGGGATGGGATCAAGGCTCAGGAACAGCTGGGCCAGGAGCTCCACTAGTGACGTGAAAGCAGGAAATCTTCAATACCGCGGACAACGCCATGACGCCTCCGACGACGGAATACACAGCCCTCGAAGCTTGGATCCGGGACTGGCTAGGCGAGGAGGGATGTCTGACGGAGGAAGACATCCAGAAAGGCATCTGGGCTGTGGCGAAGATGAGGGATAGGGAGTTTGGGACGCGGGGTGGACATATGGGTGTTGGCGAGAGTGGGGGAGGATGGGAACAGAGCAAGTACTGACATTAAGCAGGGATGGTTGAAGTAATGTGTTTATACATTAGTTAGAGGATGTATTATGTTTAATGCATGAAGCCATGATGGGGTATTCCATACGACGGCAGACACTGGTGCCGAACACTACAGAACTATGACCACGACCACGACCACTCCATGACATTGATGTTAATGCCTCGTTCACCCATTTCTGCCTACATATTCAAGTTCAAATGCGACATCACTCCCTTTCATTATTCGCGCTTCACGGGGGAACGGTGGAAAGACTAGTCAAGAAGTTGTTGCTGTACCACACTCACCAAACACGGATGCCTTCTTCAAGCCGATCAATGATTCTAGCGCCCAACGGTCCTTATCGTCAGACAACGATCTCCTCGACGACGACAGCTTGCAACCCGCCATCGTATCAGAGTTCACTCACAGCATACCCGCGGATCATTACATCCGGCGTCCAGCATTCAAATTCGAGCCTCGGCACGAGACCTTTATTGAAAGCTCGGTGATCATCGACGTATTAAGAGATCGCCCGACTGGTGGCTAGTGGCTCGTCGCGGGTTCGTAATAGTCGTCGCGTTGAATTGATTGTACACCGTTCTGTTGGCTCACGACGTGCAGGACCACGCCCACATTCAAGATCTCGGCCGTCTGTACGGACCGTTTTTCGCCCACTGAGTGACTTGCAGGGGGGATCCTACTCTCGCATAATTGGTGACTTTATTGGGCCTTCGTCATACTGAAAGTTGTTCATGTAGCGTTCTCAGGTCCTCACCGCCGGGTCGCGCCAAAGCCCTCCAGCCAGACCCTGGACACAGGCCGCCAGCTGAGGTCAGACTCTCCGTGTTCTGTGCGACGCTACTTCTCGTACCTCGACAACCTTCTGTCCCTTCAAACGGTGACTCATGGAATACCGATCTAATGTTAAATGTTGCTCACTAGATGTACCTACAGCTCCCACGCGCCCGAGACTGATTTCTGTCCTAATATCCTTCTCTTGTTTATCGGAATCCTTGTCTTCCCCCGCGTTGATCGACCACCCATAGGAACGTCATAATGCAGCCCTTCGCATTTATCGATCGCACCGAACCGGAATCTCCGGGGTCTATGACACCAAAGTCAGGACTCGCCAGAGCTCCGGTGAACCGATCTCATTTCGGAGCTCAGGGCGCTCGGCAGCTACTGTCTACAAGGAGGTCTGGGACGAGTTTTATAACTGGGAGCCTGGATACTGTAGCCAGATCCTCGCGACACTCCCCTCGCTTTCTGTGAAGAAAGATGTTTTCAAGGTAGCGAGGGAGATGGTCGTCGGATTCCTAGAGGATACCACTGCCTTGGGACCAGGCCCGGGTGAGACAGGGGCAGCGGCAACTCGTGTCTTGGTGGCGTCCATGACCGACCACACTGCCAATCGGCAGGGGGTTACCACGCGGTTGCCGTTGCCAATCATTACTGTTGATTTGGGTCTTGTCCCCCTCACCCAGTATATGAGTCCTGTCCACCAGTGTCACGGAGTATCCATGTTGATGAAAAGCACGTCGCTGCTTTCTTGCCGTATGGAGATGACGAGACTTTCGAAGACTCCCGAGTACCTCAGCAACTTCGAGTCCTTTCGAGTGGGCGACCGCTTTTGATCCCGATGGTGAGTCCTTGCGCCGTGTTCAAGTCTGTGCTCAAATCATAAGAATGTCTTCGGATCTTCGCAGTGGAGATGATCCAGATAGAGGCGGTAAGGCGGCTGCATGTAAAAAATGAAATTGCGTTACAAGATATAACCCGGATGAACATCTTTAAGCCTCTTCACGTCTCACATAATACTGGACTTATGTGGGACCAATCACAGCGGCGAGTTACTCTGAACTCTGGCAAAGCCAATCACATTTTGATGGCGACGTCAGGGACTTTCTTCATTGGCCAGGTGCTTTCAAGGTCACGTTGGAGGAAGACCTTCCGACGAGTCGTGCACCCCGCTCTGATGATCTACAGAGCAGATTGACCTCCTGTGTTGAGGGTATTCTGTCCTAGTTTGAATTGTTTGCGTCCGCTCTGTGAAACTCATGGTATGTGGTTCTATGTATTTGAACAAAAGGTGATTTATATTTGTCCCGACATGAAAAGGAAATCTACACGCAAATAGCTACCTTCCCTCCAAAAAGCCGCAGATAACTGGGCAAACCATGCTCTTGTCTGAAGAAGGACCATGTGATCTGGACTGCTTCCGGCTAATACAAGATTGGGATCATTTCATGGTAGGAGCTACATATCATTCTAGTGATATTATTCTCGATTCTCACTCACGATGCAGGAGATGTTACCACCTTCTCCCACCGAGTCCGGCATTACTCCTTCACTTGACATACTGTCAACAATCCTTGGTATTGCACCTGATCTATATCCCTGTGAATTGGCAGTTCTGTGCCTCAGGTCATGCAAAGAGGTATTTTAATTGGCGTCTACAAGTTGTCTGCTAAAAAAACCTGTGTGGATAACTAGGTGTTTGCACAACGTCTGCATCTATTTCCTAATCATATGATTATTTCTTCCACCCATCAAAGTGGCTCTGTTGAGCTTTCCACTGATGGTGATACAGAAAGAGAAGCTAGTCTTCCATCGAATATCAACCAGCAAAGGAAGAAAAAGAAGAAGGTCAGAGCTAACTTGGAGTTTGGTATGTGAATCTTGCTACTGTTCCATCAATTTTGTTTAAAGTTTATTTTTATTTTTGCAGTTGATGAGCCATCTCATTTCAACTGTGCTCAGTGAGGATAATTTTACTATGCTAAATTGAAGTTTCAATTTATGTCTATCTTTACTAGACTTGCACCTTGTGCTCATCCAGGTTCATGTACAGCTAACCAATGCCCCTGCTGGTCAGCAAAGCAGCATTGCACATTAGCATGTAGATGTGGAATATCATGTAAGTAATGTTCTTCTGTCAAATTCTAGCATGACATTAATTTTACCTAACCGAAACACACCAACTCAGGTGTAAGACAATGGCCATCTTGCAATTGTGCCAATGGAAGATGTGTGCACGAAAGTTGTTCTTGTTTTTCAAGTGGAAGGGAATGTATTCCAGGAATATGTGTGAGATGTGATGCTGCGTGAGTTTCATATAGCTCACTTTATCTTCAAGTTGATGAATGTGTGTTGATTATGTTCATAGAGGTAAACAACCAGCTCTCGAATGGTGGTTAACTGCTAAGGTGATGTCTAGGTCGTACCAATAGACCATGCAACAACACCAAAATGCAACGGTTGGATAGCAAGGTATGTAAATACAAATTTATATTCAAACCATCAGTCTTGTCACCTCCACTATCTATGAATTAAAACAGCAACTTGAGATCAAACGAGGAGAATATGGGTTAGGTGCCTTTGCACTCGGAGACATGAACTCAGGACAGTTCCTTGGAAGTAAGTGATATGCACCTTGTATCCCGGGCCAGTACTTATCATTTCGTGATTTGCACGATAGCCTATGTCGGCCACGTCATGACTCCTGGTGCTGCTGACCAAACCGCGTATGTTCAAGTCTCCTGCTCGTTATCTGGTGCTTTCATTCTAATTGTTCTCAATAGTGAGATCACCCGACACAACACACGGAACTATCTGTTCGAGGTTACTCCGGATAATGATGAGGCCCAGTTACCAATATTTGATGCGGCTCGTGTTGGCAATGCAACGAGATTTCTAAATCATCAAGCAGGTGACCGAGACAATGTGGAGGCACGAAGTATGTCTAGATCTTCAACTGACGGATAGCGCAATGTCTGACTTGGGTGTCTCCATCTCAAGCGCTCTTGATTAACGGAGAGCATCAGATCGGGTTCTTCACAAGTAAGTGCCAGATCCTGTAACGATGCATCACTCCAAATGACAAACTGTATTCTAGAGAAAAGGGTGAAAGCAAAGGCGGAGCTGTTCCTGGATTATGGCCAGAACTATTGGAAACAGTCGATTAATCCAGGTTTTCGAGAAGCGCAGTAGATGTGGTGAAGAGAAGGTACAGGCTTCCACAACAACTTAGTACGCAACAACACAACATCTCGGGTACAATATCAGTACAAACATTAGAGGTCAGTTGTCTATAGCCCGAAGGATGGGGTATACTAGAAGAAGATTGTCATATATTCAGTCAGAGCGAACCATCGAAGAACCAGCACTCGGACAAAGCATCGGTCCCTAAACAGGGACCACAAACACCTCTGGCCGGCCATGAAATGGATGTCTCCATCCGCATCTCCACTTATCCAAATCATACTTCCTCCCCGTCGCAGTGCTTGCATTGCCACCAATATGGTCCATGATAAGACGGGAGGTTATTACCATCGACGGCGTCCTATCTGTGAACCACACACTGTCCCTCCCTCCTCTAGAAGACTGGGTGGTAAGACAGAGAGGGTCAGCGCCGAGGAGACAATCTTGGATGATGATATCTGTCGGACGACGTAGCAGCGACGAGGGTAGCGGTGATTTGGTGGACGCGTAGAGGCGAAGGGTATTTGTGAGGATTGGGAGAGCGTATGGTGGATTATGAGGCCACTGTCGAGTCACCGAGTTAGCACAGAAATCTCCAATGAAGAGCGAAATGAAAAGCCGAAGGGATTGGCATGGTACGCACCTCCCACCAGTCCCACGAATCCGCCCAACTTCCTCGGAACTCCCGACGAGGCATTTCGTCCCCGCTCGAGCTCGTTCATGACGCCCAGCAACCCCTCCCAACCCCACGCCCCACACAGCGGGAAATCGTCCTCGACGAGCATCACCCATTCCGCTCTCTTTTCGCCCCTTTCACTCGTCCACCTGAAAGCCTCCGCAACGTGTAGATACTGGCCCTCATACGAGTCAGCGTGTGTATCCTCGTCCGCATAGAACGTGACAGGTGCGTCTTTCAAGTGTCGTTGGGCATGTGCGAAAGACGGGTGAGTGGCAGGTTTGGCGTGTGTGAAGACTGATACGGAGGTGAAGGAGGACGCATAGGGGAGGTACTGAAGAGATCGTCTGGAAAAGGATCGAATTTTGGTCGGCCGTAGAAAGGACGTCGTTCGGTCTTGGGTACGAGAGAATAATGATTTCCGAGGAGGGGAGCGCTGTTTGTTGAGGAGGCAGTCATCTTGAGGAGGGGTGAGGTAGTGAAAGCTGCTAGGACGATGCTGGGGAGGAGAAGGAGGGCGAAGGACAGGAGGGTCATTTGGATGGCTGTACGGAGACGCCTTTGGGGAGGTTGTGCATGCAAGTCTACCCCGAGAGGGATGTACGTGGTTTCGTGTGGAGAATAGGGCGCGAGGATCCATGCGCCCGACGTTAATCACCAGGGCGAGTCCAATTGCCATAGCGTACGTCCACGGGGCGTCGTCCAATCCAGCAAGGACCGCGCATACACCAAGGAGTCCAAGTGACTCTGTGATCTCCCACTTCCGTCCTCTCAGAAATGTCAGTATCCAGGTCAAGACATGGACAGGCTCGTGAGGTCAGTAGATAGGTCGCAAAAGCAGGCCCGAATCCACTACATGACTCATAGAGTGCCCAGTGATTGAATAAGCGTGGATAGGCCCAGCCTACACTACGAGACAACAGGAACCCGACCAGAGTCCTGGAAAGACCGATGATGATCCACGAGAAATAACAAGGTACTATGGATGTCTTTGGAAGCTGGAAAAGTAAGGCTGATTGGATGAAGCGCGAGGAGATACGTGTGGTGCTGCTCGGGTAAGCCCATGGTGCGAGAAGGAGCGGGAGGAGATCCTTCGAGTAAATTACTTGTGGAGGTGCGAATTCAGGCAGTGGGGAAAGCGGACTAATGAAGTGGACAAGGAGGGGTAGGAGCAAGCTGACGGCGAAGATGGAACTTATGGGCGAAATTTCTCGACCATGATGCAGAGGCGTTCGAAGCATGCCACTAGTATGGGTGAACAATCCGCATGCTGTGGCATTCGAATATTTCCATACCAAATAACCATGAGGCTGTACAGCCCTCGGTCACTGGATGGCATATTGACCACCGTGAGACCCACAATATTGTGTAACATGCAGCTGTAAGCGATCCAGACACTGCTTTATATTCAGTATCGCGGGCGGTATATATGCATGCTAGTTGTAGGAATCTACTACTAGGTAGCTTGTAGCTTACAGCAGCGCTGGAATCTGGCTCATCAGGGTTGAAACCAATATTCTTAATCATGCTCTCTGTCGATATGTCAGTGCTCCATCAGTCATCTGACTCTGGCTGATTCACAGGCGCTGGTCTGGGGCTGAAATGACAAATCGAGTGCCTGGACATGCATCATAACGGTGATTCTTTGGTGAGTCTCTTTTCAATGCATTAGGCATGGTCAATCATTGATTGTCGATCACCGACAGTATGTGAAGGATTGGAAGGTCGCACGCGAATCGCGGGTGCGGCTGAACATCTGACGTCAGCTACAATGGCAAGAAGCTTCACCGCTTCACCCGAATCATCTGACGCGTACAGATCTCAGAGATTATAAATATCTTCCAGTCGTTCGAGGGTTAGCAGCGCCACCACCATGTCGTCTAACGATATAACCTACCAACAGAACCTCGACACCCTCTTCCCAGTACCTTCCCTTCCACCGTCCCCGCTTTCCCCACAGAGATTGCCCGGGAGCACTCTTGAGTCGCTCGCTGCCCTGCAGCATGTCCTCAAAGACAATCACAATCGCTACCACATCTTCTTCAATTACACACGGTTCCACAAGTGCGTATAACTCCGCCTCTCTTCGTGGATGATGCTGACTAGTTAATCAGCCACGTTACCCATCGTGCACTTGCAATATACGCTTTGGGCGGGAGCGCCTCGCTCGTCAAAGACTACTACGAACAAGATGCCAAGAACCAGCGCCCCGCGTTCAAATCTCCGGAACCTATTACCGAAGAAAACTTCGTTGAACACCTAGGGGACGAGAAGTAAGTTGGCTGCTTTCGCTCTTTCATGACAGTTCACAAAACATGGTTCGGAAGCTTCTATCAAAGTTACGTGACCTTCTTCAGCAAGCAAATCGACGAGAAAGGTGCAGCGGGAACTCTCGAAGCATTCATCTTCTCCGAGAAGTACAATTTCCGGGGCGGAATAGATGCGACGAGTCAACCCGAAATGCTCTTTCGGTTGATGGATGGAGTCTTGCACCCCATGATCCACGTCGGCTACGGGATCGAGTTTGGTTTGAAGGGAATGCTTGCTGAAGGTACGTAACTTAAAACTGCAGAGAACAATGAAATGACAAATATGTAAAGGTCTCTCCCTCTGCGCGGTGCAGCTTGTGAACAAGAGGGGATTATATCCACCTTCTTTCTTCGTGCCTAGTCCCACTGCTGAAGTGGACGGGACCGCGGATCTGCTCTCTTCCCTCGTCTTGAACGCGCAACCGGCTGCTGCTCCTACCATCTCTAAGACCGGTGGTGTTCACGCATTCGACATCATCGCACGCATGCTCAAGGACGACCAATTCAAGACCAAGGCAGTTGGGAATGTTGCCCACCAGCTCAAGGATACACTCGCCGTACTTGGCACCGTGATTCGGACGTACGTCGAAATGTGGACCGTTGACCTGACGCAGCCGGGTGAGATCGAACGCAAAATGGAAGAACTGATATGGGTGAGTTCCACCATGTACGGTGTCGGAGGTTTTGATGGCGAGAAAGCATTCAAATCGGATTTCTTCCTGTATGTCTTCTACTCATTGTTCACGCTAATTGCTGTGGACTAACTTTACTGATCCTCGTGTCCGGAAGGATGCACATGGTGACGTCTAGCCTGTTCCTTCCCTCCTTAATCGCATACCTTTCCCCGCGATCGCAAGTCTCTCTCTTGCGCGCTTACTTCATCATGGTGCTAATTTGGTGGGTTGCGCGTGGTCGCCCAGCGCTGAATTTCAAGGCCTTCATGGCTACCACTTCCGTCGAACCCACCCTCCCGAACGCCCCCCAACCAAAGACACCCCAACCACTGAAACCACCCCAATCCCGAATCCTTTCCTCACCCTCCTCCAAGCATCAGTTGCCCATCCTAATGATCACCATACCAAGATACAACGAGCATTTGCTCATTTTAACACCCTGTACGGTCTGCGCCCACCTGGGTACTTTGCGGGCACGGAGTTGGAGGGTGCGGAGCTGTTGGACGGTTCGTTGTTCGTGAGGGCAGCTATTCTTACGGCCGATGCTATGGGGTGGGTGCGGGAGGGCCAGGAGGCCAAGCCGTGGAGCATGGACGGGTTTCATAAACAGTAGCTCTGACTCTGAGCACTTGGATGGCATTTGGCCGTCGATTTGTTTGCGATGTAGTGATAGCGAGATTTGTATCGTTTGGTTTTTGGCCCCACTCAACAGAAAAACGCACTTATTGATACATAGTGTACTTCGATCCGCGATTATCCAATGATGACATGTTTTTCTTGGATACTTCTACAAGCTCCCCGACCGTTTCCTGCACATCATCCGATCAGCACTGATTCACCCTAACGGATCACTTTTCAAGATACGGCGGGCCTATAGTATCCCTGTACGGTGTGCATCCTGCTCGTACGTACGGCTTCATACTGGCTCTAAGTGACAGTTATTTGAGATGTAGATTGGGAGATTGGGTGGTCAGCTCCAAGTCCCACTCATTTCAGTTCGCATTGCCAGCGCACCCAACAATATATATATTTAATGACGGTACTCGTGGTACTAGTGTGAATATGAACGTACCTTGTTTGTACAATGGATGGTCGTCAATACATTAGAAGACAAAAGGAGCACGCTCTCTGCGAGTTACGTTGCGATGGAAAACTGGAAAAATATGACTATGTAGGACGTAGACGGGGTGTGCAAGGGGGGAAGCGGGGAAACTAGGTTCGGGAAAGGGCATATACACCGATGTGTCCCTAGTAATATAACTCCTTCGGTGCCAGGAGGCTCCCACGTTTGCGTCGTAGGAGCTGAGGACGTCAGGAGGGAGCGGAGTTCCATATTGTAGAATGGATGCGCAAATATGCGGAGCCACACCAATACTGCTGCTAAGCCATTCCCGGCAGTAGCTCAACAACTGCAGGAAGGTCTAGAATGTTTTAAGTTGACGGACGTGAGGACGCGGAGTTGGAGGAGCGCCAGCAGTTGGAGGAGCGTAATCAAGTAATGTAGTGCCAGAATGACCTCGTCGGCAAGAGAAGTATCCCCAACACGATACTTGCATGCGCTCTGAATTTTGCGGTAGCAAGGGCGTCTGTTGATCGTGAGGGAGTCAGTCTGACTCCAACACTAGCTCTAGGAGCACCGAGGAGTCTTCATGAATTGCCGAGCACGCTTGGCATTGGTTGCGGAGGTATTTCGGTCGTGTTAACATCTTCTCTTGAAGCTACATATCTATGCTATCGAAAGGAGGGTGAGGATCATAAATTTAGTAAACGGACGGTTCTGCCTACATCTAACGCAAGTCCTGGACAAACTGTCGCCATCTCGACGCGTCGAAGTTGGTTGGCGCGTGAACTTCGACGGACGAGCAATGTCCCTCCACAGTTTCCAAGGGAAGGAGGCGCTCTGGGTGTGAGAAGGGCCATTAACCGCATTGTTGAACTACATGGGTTCGTTGTGAGGGTGTCTCCCTGAGACGGGTGGCAGGGAGCTGTGTAGTACAGGTTAGAACGTATGTCCGGGAACGCTGGACTGTATCACAACTGAGATAGGAATCCACGCTTACAAAGTCGAGTTGTCGATCGCGACCAGGTACGTTTGATACGGCAAGGGCTGGCAGCTATAGATGTTGTCCGTGAGAAAGGCACATCCACGGACCGCTCGAACATAAACGCACCTCTGGGAGTGGTTGAGGGATCTGTAGGGTATGAGCACAGTGAGAACGGGTCACGTAGATAGTCAGCTTGATTTGACTGTCGGCCCACCACGGCGCGCGGGCCATATCGATAGCTTTGCGCTGTGCTCGCACAGCACAATCACACAGAGAATTCAATTGCCCATACATTGGTCTCGTGCTGTAATGGCCCATCCGATGAGGTCACCAGCTTTCGTATCCCGGAAACGAAAATGTGTTGTCCATGATGGCAGCACTGGCCAGTGTCGCGCCATCGGGGGACAGAGAATGGGAGGTTATCTCGCCGTTAGTCTGACCCGTCCATGGATTTCCGATTCGATCACCATTTTCAGAGTTCCAACAACCAATGGTGCGGTCCCAATAATCAGAGAAGATCCGGTTTCCCTTCGCCGACCAGATATAGCAGCTGTGTGGCCCTGACCTGTTCCAGCCACTGTACAGTGTACAGTGCCAATGTCCACGCAAAACGTTAGACCGAGGCCTTAGTTTACAGTAACTGTTTGAGGGCTAGCTTCAAGTTAGTGGATTACTGTACTTGTGTATTTGAGTTACCGCTGCATGAGAGCGAAAAAGTTTTGGCGTGGCAAATGCCGAAAGGTGCGATGCGAACCCACATCCACGTTTGAACCAACCGTAGACGGGGTCGGAGTCCCCCTCCATTCGTGAGGTGTCGGAATCTTACTCCCTATCTAGCCTACGCTTAGTTGGTAGTCATCCTAAATAGCCCTGGAAGGGCATAGCGGTAGCCCCCTGACGAGAGCTTTCGCAGGCTCGAAACCGCGTTGCCATCCCGCCCCCCTCCACATCTATCGCTGGTCCTAAACATGTGCCTGGTCCCATATCTTCGGAGATGGACGTCAGATGAGGTACCCAAGCGGATTCTCAGTCCAGCTACTACACCTCTTCATGCATAGCCTTAGCGCTGTGTGCTTGTTCCTCGCACTCAGCCCTCAATGCACTTATTTGATCACTCCCCACAGCCGAGATATGAACCGATAGTACTACCAGCCATGTTCAAATTATTATCTCTTTGGTCAGCAATCTTAACTTGTTGGTCCGCACTCTATGGCCTTATGGAGATTTTTGCAGGGATGTGCATCATCTTCGCCAATCACAAGCAACAATCTCACGCACATAATCCCTGAAAAGCTTATTCTGACTTAAGCGTTCGTTTGAACGGTTTTGCAGATCAGTGCTAACGCAAACCCTGAGCTCAACCTGAGCTATTCCAAACAGAGTGCGGGCACCAAAAACTTCACTTAAATGTAGCTTTGCTGCACTTGATTTTTCAGATGCAACCACTACCACCACCGCCATGTCGTCTATCGAAATAACCGACCAACGGAAGCTTGACACCTTCTTCCCAGTTCCTGCCCTTCCACCGTCCCCGCTGTCCCCGCAGAGGCTTCCAGGGAGCAGTCTTGAGTCGCTCGCTGCCCTCCAGCATGTCCTCAAAGACAATCACAGCCGCTACCACATCTTCTTCAATTACACATGGCATCACAAGTGCGTATCGCCCCACATCTGGTCGTGGACGACGTTGACCAGTTAATCAGCCACGTTACCCATCGTGCACTTGCAATATACGCTTCGGGCGGGAGCGCCTCGCTCATCAAAGACTACTACGAACAAGACGCCAAGAACCAGCGCCCTGCCGTCGAATCTCCGGAACCCATCACTGAAGAAAACTTCCTTGAACACCTGGAGGACGAGAAGTAAGTTGTTGCTTTCGCTTTTTCATGACAGTTCACAGAAACGTCGTTGGAAGTTTCTACCAAAGTTACGTGACTTTCTTCAGCGAGCAAATCGACGAAAAAGGTGCAGCGGGAACTCTCGAAGAGTTCATCTTCTCCGAGAAGTACAACTTCCAGGACGGAAGAGATGCGACGAATCAACCCGAAATGCTCCTCCGCTTGATGGATGGGCTCTTGCACCCCTATGATCCACGTTGGCTACGGGGTCGAGTTTGGTTTGAAGGGAATGCTTGCTGAAGGTACGTACCTAACCTAAAACTGCAGAGAAGCACGGAATGACAAACATGTAAAGGTCTCTCCCTCTGCGCGGTGCAGCATGTGTACAAGAGGGGATTATATCCACATTCTTTCTTCGTGCCTAGTCCCACTGCTGAAGTGGACGGGACCGCGGATCTGCTCTCTTCCCTCGTCTTGAACGCGAAACCAGCTGCTGCTGCTATCATCTCTAAGACCAGTGGTGTTCACGCGTTCGACATCATCGCACGCATGCTAAAGGACGACCAACTCAAGCCCAAGGCAGTTAGTCGTGTTACCCACCAGTTCCCAGATACACTCCGCATCGTGATTTTGAGGTACGCCCAAATGTGGACCGTTGACCTGACGAAGCCGGGTGAGATCGAACGTAAAATGGAAGAACTGATATGGGTCAACTCCATCATGTACGGTGTTGGAGGTTTCGATGCCAGAAAGCGTTCAAATCGAATTTCTACCTGTGCGTCTTTCACCCATTGCCCACACTCATTGCCCTGGACAAACTTTACTGATCCTCGTGTCGGGAAGGATGCACATGGTGACGTCGAGTCAGTTCCTTCCCTCCTTGATCGCATACCTTTCCCCACGATCCCAAGCTCTCTCCTGCGCGCTTACTTCACCATGGTCCTAATTTGGTGGGTTGCGTGTGGTCGCCCAGCGCTAAATTTCAAGCCTTCATGGCTACCACTCCACCGAACCCACCATCCCAAATACCTCCCAACCAAAGACAGCCTCAACCACTGAAACCACCCCAATTTCGAATCCTTTCCTTCCCCTCATCCAATCATCACTTGCCCACCCTGACGAGCACCATACCAAGATACAACGAGCATTTGCTCATTTTGACACCCTATACGGTCTGCGTCCTATTGGGTACTTTGCGGGCACTGAGTTGGAGGGTGCGGAGCTGTTGGATGGATCATTGTTCGCGAGGGCAGCTATTCTTACGGCCGATTTTATGGGGTGGGTGCGGAGGGGCAGGAAGCCAAGATGTGGAGTTTCGAGGGGTTCCATAAACAGTGGCTCTGACTCTGAGCACGTGGTAGAATTTCGCGGTCGCATTGTTTTGAGATAGGCTAGGATAGCGATATTGCGTAGTTTGGTCTTTTGTCTTTGATCCCACTCAGCAGAAAACGCGCTTTATGGGCATTTACAGCACCGCATGTAAATTTCGACGGATAAACATACTTATGTTATTGAACGGAAGGTGAGCATCAAATGTTAGTAAACGGACGGTTCTGCCAGTATCTAATGCAAACCTGGATAAACCGTCACTATCTTGGCATGTCGAAGTTGGTTGCGTGAACTTCTGAATGGAATGTCCTCCACAGTCTCCAAGAGAAGGAGGCGCTCTGACTGTGAGAACGGCCATCATATGTTGCGCATACGGGTTCTCTCCAATGGGATCACCAGATTCGTATCCCAGAACGAAAATTGTTGTTCATGGCAGCACTGGATGTTGCGCCATCAGGGAACAGCGATCCCGTTAGTCTGACCGATCTGAGTCTATGGATCTCCAATTCCACCGCACTACAGTATTGGACCAGCACTTGCGCCAGCAATTTTCATGCGTCCTGTGTTGGGCAACACCTCAATTTTTTGTAGATCAGACACTTGACATGGCTTCTTGGGTACTTATGGAGTCCAGAAAAATATTGAACAGCATCAGTAGCGTTGTTGTATCGTGGCAGAATATGTCTGACCTCGAGGCTTTATCTCATATAACTTAGTAGGTTTAAGTTGCACCACCCTGTGTATTTGGGTTACACTGCAGTACTATGTACCGCTGCCTGAGATGGAGCGAAAAAGTCCCGGCCTGGCAAATGCCGAAAGGCACCATTGATTAATATGATTAGTGATTAGTGATCGATTATATGTGAATCTTGTCTGGTGGCATGAACCTTGCTTCATTGGGTGTATCATCGCGATCTCTACATACTTGGCACAGAAACTTTCTCCCACCACCATTCCCTCTCCCAATTGTTGAGCCAACCGTAGACGGGGTCTCGCCCTCCACCGTGAGGTGCTGGAATCTCGCTCCCCATCCAGACTGACGCTTCATTGGTAGTCATCCTAACAGCCCTGGAAGGGCGGCGGTCGGGTAGCAGCAACTGAACCCCCTGACGCGAGCTTTCGCTAGGCTCGAAATCGCCGTTACCATCCCGCCCCCTACAGTACTCCACCTCTGCCCCAAACATCCTGGTCGCCATCTTCGGAGATGGACGGCAGATGATGTACCCAAGTGGATAGTCAGTCGGGCTATACACAGCCTCAGCTGCTGCGTGCTCGTTCCTCGCACTCAGCCCGACCAACTTGCGCCATGCCAAAAAGAGCATAATAATCCAGTTCATAACCGGTGAGGGTTGAGAATATATACTCTTAATGCTGCAGCCCTACCCTCTGTCGACATGTCAACGCTTCACCCCACAGACATCCGACCCCAGCCGATTCGCAAGGCGCGCTTGTCCAAGTTCTGAAATGGCGGTCGAGTGCCCCAACATGCAAACCCACTTCTAAGGGCCCCTCGTTTTGCGTCTCCGTTTTGAATTCCCATCGTCTCCAAACGAACGAGCGAAACCGAACCAAACGAAAGTGTCATGTAATTTGTTGGAATATCAGCCGAGTTCGCCTACACCTGAAGGCCTGACTGGGCACAATCGCCGGTGTGTTGCTCGATGTTCAAGTTCAGTGCTGGCCCTACCACCCCGACTTAGCGCTCTGGACTTTACAAGGCTGCCCTGCACATGCTGCGGGTATGCTTTCATACTTTCCCTCATGTTCCCGTCCAATACTGATGCTGTGTTTCTTCACAGCTGTCGACGTCAATGTTGACGCTTCTCTGTTGTTCGACCATCCATGTTCTGGACAACACGCGCGTTGCATGTGACCGACGTCTAGGTAGGCGGGATTGTCGGTTTTCCGAGGGACACCTCACTTACACGACTGACAGCACAGCGTGTAACTTTCGGCAGATAAATCTATATACTGGTCAGTCTCTTTTCAACGAGGCATAGTCCTTCATCGGTGTGTGTTGCCTGTTCTCACTCGGGCGTTTTAGCGCAACGTTGCAACAGGTAGGTATGGTTGCAACCCTATGGCATAAACTCGGACCTGCAAAACTTCTTCGGCAGCTTGGGCCGAAAGTGAGACCAGGGCACTCAACACTCGTCACTCATTGATGCGTTCCTGGTCCGATTACAGGACCGCAGCGCATGTGGAAAGTCTGGCCGCCGCCGCCGAATGGCTGATGGGTCGCTAGAACGGCAAGCACTTTCAACTTCGTCCGATGCGCGCAAATGCAAGTGCATCTCAGAGATTATGAATACCGCCAGTCGCTCGAAGGATCGATCAGTAGCATCACCAGCAACCACCGTCATGTCATCTAACGAAGTAACCGACCGACAGGAGCTCGACGCCTCCATCTCTCACGTCGCTCCAGTCCAGCATGTCCTCACATTCAAAGACAATCACAACCGCTATCACATCTTCTTCAATTACACACGTTTCCGAGTGCCTATAACTTCACCCCTGGTCCTTGACAATGCTGACTGCTTAATAAGCCACGTTGGCTATCGTGCACTTGCGATATATGCTTTGGGCGGGAGCGCTTCGCTCGTCAAAGACTACTATGAGCAAGATGGCAAGAACCAGCGCCCCGCGGTGCAATCCCTGGTTGCTGCGAGGGCAGACGGGTGACAAGGAGCTGTGTGCCAGGTTAGAACGTATGTCCGGAGCCGCCGGACTGTATCACAACTTGGATAGGAACTCACGTCTACAGGGTCGGGCTGACGATCGCGACCAGTTACATTTGATACGCACGGCAAAGGCTGGCAGCTACAGATGTTGACCGTGAGAAAGGCACATCCACGGAACGCTCGAACGTAAACGCACGTCTGGGAGTGATTCAGGGGTCTGCAGGGTATCAGCACAGTGAGAACGGGTCTTTGAAGATGTAGATAATCACCATTGTTTGACTGTCGTCCCACCACGGCATGCGCCATATCAATAGCTTTCCGCTGTCCTCGCCGCTGGCCACAGATTTGTCACAGGGGGAGAATGCCATTGCCCATACATTTCGGTTTCGTGCTGTATTAACTCTCCGATGGGGTCATCAGAGTTCATATACATATCCCTCAAACGAGGTGTTGCCATGCAGCACTAGCCAGTGTCGCGTCATCGGGGGACATATTAAAGGAGGTTATCGGGCCGTTAGTCTGACCCGTCCATGGATTTCTGATTCGATCGCCATTTTGAGAGTTTCAACAAACACTGGTGCGATCCCAATAACCAGAGGAGATCCGGCCTCTCTGCGCTGACCAGATGATAGAACAGACAGCTACTGGTGTGACCTTGGGTTGGACTGACGAGGAGATCTCGGTATTAGTATCCTGGGTAAAGTCATGAGTGGGGGGCGTGATAGTGCTGGGGGTATTAGGGGAATGGGATGAACTCGACGAGATATTTGGAGAGAAGGTTGCTGGATAACTTATGTAAAGCGCCCTCGATGGATCAGGTCAGGTCACCGTAGAATTGAGGCCTGGTTGAGCCTGGGCTACAGTAGGATTCTGGATGAACGTGTACCCTGATCGTGCGGATAAACATAGCCAGTTGCGGTAGCTATATTCCCAGCGTACCTGGGAAGGAAGGGTGGTGGCGGGGTGCAGGAAGATGTTCCAATATGTAGAATGTCGACGCTCGTCACGCCAGTGCTCTGACGAATGGAGTGTTTGTAGACCCCTGTTACCCTTCGGAAGCAGAATGTAAAAGAATTACAGCATTTGGGACCCATTTGGGGCCAAAGTGGGCCTAACGTTTTGCGCTCAGCTGTAAAAGTGAATTGTGACAGTCAGAACTCTCAGCTTCTCCCGATGCCGGCAAAATGCCCTGCGGTGCATCTCAGAGATGCAGGAATACCCCCAGGAGTGCTAGAAGCATCGATCAGTAGCACCATAGCACCACCACCACCACCACCGTCATGTCGTCTATCAAACTAACCAACCACAGAACCTCGATGCCCTCTTCCCAGTACCTTCCCTTCCACCGTCCCCGCTGTCCCCGCACAGGCTTCCAGGTAGCAGTCTTGAGTCGCTCGCTGCTCTCCAGCATGTCCTCAAAGACAATCACAATCGCTACCATATCTTCTACAATTACATACAGCACCACAAGTGCGTATCACTCCACATCTGGTCGTGGACAATGTTGACCGGTTAATCAGCCACGTTGCCCATCATGCACTTGCAATATACGCTTTGGGCGGGAGCGCCTCGCTCATCAAGGACTACTACGAGCAAGATGGCAAGAACCAGCGCCCCGCGTTCAAATCTCCAGAACCCATCACTGAAGAAAACTTCCTTGAACACCTAGGGGACGAGAAGTATGTTGGTACTTTGACTTTTTCATAACAGTTCACAAAATATGGTTGGAAGCTTCTACCAAGGCTACGTGACCTTCTTCAGCAAGCAAATCGATGACAAAGGTGCAGCGGGAACTCTCGAAGAGTTTATCTTCTCCGAAAAGTACAACTTCCAGGACGGAAGAGATGCGACAAGTCAACCCGAAATGCTCCTTCGCTTCGTGGATGGACTCTCGCATCCTATGATCCACGTTGGCTACGGGGTCGAGTTTGGTTTGAAGGGGATGCTTGCTGAAGGTACATAACTTAACACCACAGAGAACAACGAAATGACAAACATGTAAAGGTCTCTCCCTCTGCGCGGTGCAGCTTATGCACAAGACAGGGTTATATCCACCTTCGTTCTTTGCGGCTAGTCCCACTGCTGAAGTGGACGGGACCGCGGATCTACTCTCTTCCCTTGTCTTGAACGCGAAACCGGCTGCTGCTCCTACCGTCTCGAAGACCGGTGGTGTTCACGCATTCGACATCATGGCACGCATGCTAAAGGACGACCAGCTCAAGCCCAAGGCAGTTGGGGGTGCTATCCACCAGTTCGCGGATACGGCCGCCGCACTCGGCACCGTGATTCAGAGGTATGCCGAAATGTGGACCGTTGACCTGACGAAGCCGGGTGAGATCGAACGCAAAATGGAAGAACTGATATGGGTGAGCTCCGTTACGTACGGTGTTGGAGGTTTTGATGCCGCGAAAGCGTTCAAATCGGATTTCTACCTGTGCGTCTTTCACTCGTCGTTCATACTAATTGCCATGGACAAACTTTACTGATCCTCGTGTCGGGAAGGATGCACTTGGTGACGTCTAGCCTATTCCTTCCCTCGTTGATCGCATACCTTTCCCCGCGATCGCAAGTCTCTCTCTTGCGCGCTTACCTCACCATGGACCTAATTTGGTGGGTTGAGCGTGGTCGCCCGGCGCTGAATTTCAAGGCCTTCATGGCTACCACTCCTGTCGAACCCACAGTCCCGAATGTCCCCCACTAAAGACACCCCCAACCACTGAAACCACCCCAATCCCGAATCCTTTCCTCCCCATCATCCAATCATCACTTGCCCACCCTAACGAGCACCATATCAAGATACAACGGGCATTTGCTCATTTTAACACCCTGTACGGTCTGCGCCCACCTGGGTACTTTGCGGGCACGGAGTTGGATGGTGCGGAGCTGTTGGATGGATCATTGTTCGTGAGGGCAGCTATTCTTACGATCGATGCTATGGGGGTGGGTTCGGGAGGGGCAAGAAGCCAAGCCGTGGACCAAGGAGGGATTTCATAAACAGTGGCTCTGACTCTGAGCACTTGGAGGAATTTGGCTGTCGCTTGAGATGTAGGATAGCGAGGTTTGTATCGTTTGGTTTTTGGCCCAACTCGACAGAAAACGCACTTCATAAACAATGTATTTCAATCTGCGCTATTCGATGATGACATGTTTTTCTTGGTACTCTACACTCCCCGACCGTTTTCCTCCCCATCAGGAGGGGGGAGTTCCATTGCAGAATGGATGCGCGAATATATGAGATGCACCACCAGATAAGAATCCTGCTGTTATTGTAAGCCATTCCTGGCAGTATCTCAACAACTGCGGGAAGGCCTAACATGCCCGCAGTTTTCCGTTGAAGGACCTGAGCAGAGGTGGAGATCGAGGAGCGCCAGAAGTTGGGGGAGAGCAATCAAGCAGTGCCAGAATGGCCTCGGCAAGAGAAGGCATCCCCAGCACGATACTTCCACATGCTCTGAAGTTTGCGATGGCGAGGGCGGCGGTTGATCGTGGTCGTGTGAGTCTGAGTTCGACACCGGTTCTAGGATCACGAGAGCCTCCACAATTCGGATGGTTAGCACTGGTGCGAGGATTTCGTCGTGTTAGCGTCTTCTTTGACTCCATATCTCATGCTATGGAAAGGAAGCTGGGTACAAAATTAGTAAACGGATGGTCTGCCTACATCTACTGCAAAGTCTGGATGAATCGTCTCGTCTATCTTGGCACGTTCGAATGGTGTCCGGGTTGCGTCGACTTTCTGAACGGAAGGTGACGGTTAATGTCATCCACAGTGTCGCACCAGGAGGAGGCTCTCTGGGTGCGTTGCGAAGGCCCATCGGTACGCCAATGCTTGCATATACGTTCGCATGATGGGAGAGGTGGTCTGCCAGAGAGATAGGGGTGGCAGGGAGCTGTGTAGTACTGGTTAGAACGTATGTCTGGGGCCGCCGGACTGTATCACAACTTGGACTAGAAACTCGTCATCATCAATGATAAACAGTACACAGTCGGGTTGACGATCGCGTCCAGTTACGTTTGATACAGTACAGTGGGGCTGGGCAGCTACAGATGCGCTTTCGATGTCGAACACTCGGATAGCGGAATCCCCATTTCCAGCCTGAGAGCGCGAGCTTCTTCCCGTTTGGAGAGAAGTAGATGGAGTGTACCAAACTCCGGATCCTAGTCTTCATCAAATATGTAATCTCTCCACCCTCCTTCATCTCCATGACGTTCATACTTCCGCTGTCGTCACAGCCTGCACCCAGTCGTCGGTGAAATGGAAATGCAGCGAATACCGCCGCCGTGATTTTATCATTTTGTTCTCCTGATGTCTTGTCACTTGTGGGCCGTGGCGCGTTTCATGTTTTGGGGCCAAATACATGCAAAACGTTGGACCGCTTTTTGGCCCTCTTTGGATTTTTGTTTACACGTGGAGTAGTACAAACAGCGCTACAACTCCACCAGTTTTCTCTCTTTGGAACTGGACGCCCATATGTGCTCGAGTCAGATTGCTCGAAGCTACCGCGATCAGCACAATAGCCATTCGCCAAACAATGGAATTGTGACAGAAGACAGGCGCAGTTCAGCGAGATCTGATCCAACAAGGTGGACCCAGAAAATTGACCTCCCTTGACATTGCGGTATGGTCTCACGAGTCACCTAGAGTCAGAGCTCCAACTCGTCATTCTAGTTTCTCGAGGGCTGTATCGAGCGGGCACGGGACATCTATATCTCAGAACCACAGCAAGAACTCGAGGAGGCATGCGGCGTCAGAGCTCACAACCAGTGTGCAAGTCAGGCGAACGAATGAAAGACAGGATTGCCTAGAAGGTTCGCCGGGAGTCGTCTCAAACGTCCGCAGTGTAGCGTGATAAAGGCAAGCGCCAGCATGTTCGCACTCGCAGCGAACCTAGTGACTTTCCATGCCGAACCGCCTCGTATACTCTTCATAATGTGGCGTTGTCATCTCCGCGCTTGCCGCAGTAATGTGACTTTGGGCTGATTCACAAACCGCGTGAAATGGCAACCAGTCCCCGAACATGCACATATATATGACATACGGCGAGTCTCTTTGGAATATTATGAGGTAGTCATTTGTTGTGCGTTCCTTGATCTGATGACAGGACCACAGCCCGTGGCGCGGCTTAACAGCTGATGTCACTAGAACGGCAAGGAAACATCATCCGATGGGCGCAGATGCGGATGCGGCTCTCAGGGCTTATAAATACCTTCAGGTTACTTGAAGGACTGATCAGTAGCACCAATCAGTACTATCGTCATGTCGTCTAACGAAATAACCTACCAACAGAACCTCGACAACCTCTTCCCGGTACCTTCCCTTCCGCCGTCCCTGCTTTCTCCACAGAGATTTCCAGGGAGTAGTCCCGAGTCGGTCGCTGCCCTCCAGCATGTCCTCAAAGACAATCACAACCGCTACCACATCTACTTCAATTACAAACAGTTCCACAAGTGTGTATTCACTCCACCTCCGGTTGTGGACGATGTTGACCGGTTAATCAGCCACGTTACCCATCGTGCACTTGCGATATACGCTTTGGGCGGGAGCGCTTCGCTCATCAAAGATTACTACGAACAGGACGCCAAGTATCAGCGCCCCGCGTTGAAATCTCCAGAACCCATCACTGAAGAAAACTTTAGTTGAACACCTAGGGGACGAGAAGTAAGTTAGTACCTTCGCTTTTCATGACAGTCCACAAAACATGGTCGGAAGCTTCTACCAAGGCTACGTGACCTTCTTCAGCAAGCAAATCGACGAGAAAGGTGCAGCGGGAACTCTCGAAGAGTTCATCTTCTCCGAGAAGTACAACTTCCAGGACGGAAGAGATGTGACAAGTCAACCCGAAATGCTCTTTCGCTTCGTGGGTGGAGCCTGGCACCCGATGATCCACGCCGGCTATGGGGTCGAGTTTGGTTTGAAGGGGATGCTTGCTGAAGGTACGTTACCTGGAACCGCGGGGAACAATGCAATGACAAACGTGTAAAGGTCTCGCCCTGTGCGCGGTGGAGATCCTGAGCGAGAGGGGATTATATCCGCCTTCCGCCTTTGTGCCTATTCCCACTGCTGAAGTGCACGGGACGGGGGACCTGCTCTCTTCCCTCGTCTTGAATGCTCCACCGGCTACTGCTCCCATCATCTGCAAGACCGGTGGTGTTCACGCATTCGACATCATCGCACGCATGCTAAAGGACGACCAATTCAAGCCCAAGGCAGTTGTGGATGCTAGCCAACAGTTCGCGGATACAATCGCTGTACTCGGCACCGTGATTCGGAGGTATGCCGAAATGTGGACCGTTGACCTGACGAAGCCGGGCGAGATCGAACGCAAAATGGAAGAACTGATATGGGTGAGCTCCGTCACGTACGGTGTTGGAGGTTTTGATGACGGGAAAGCATTCAAATCGGATTTCTTCCTGTGCGTCTTCCACTCATTGTTCACGCTAATTGCTGAGAACAAACTTTACTGATCCTCGTGTCGGGAAGGATGCACATGGTGACGTCTAGCTTGTTCCTTCCCTCGTTGATCGCATACCTTTCCCCGCGATCGCAAGTCTCTCTCTTGCGCGCTTACTTTACCATGGCCCTAATTTTGTGGGTTGTGCGCGGTCGCCCAGCGCTGAATGTGAAGGCCTTCATGGCTACCACTTCCATCGAACCCACCATCCCGAATACCCCTCAAGCAAAGACACCGCCAACCACGGAAACCACCCCAATTCCGAATCCCTTCCTCCCCCTCATCCAATCATCACTTGCCCACCCTAACGAGCACCATATCAAGATACAACGGGCATTTGCTCATTTTAACACCCTGTACGGTCTACGCCCTCTCGGATACCTTGCGGGCACGGAGTTGGAAGGTGCGGAGCTGTTGGATGGTTCATTGTTCGTGAGGGCAGCTGTTCTTACGGCCGACGCTATGGGGTGGGTGCGGGAGGGCAGGAAGCCAAGATGTGGAGTTTTGAGGGGTTTCATAAACAGTGACTCTGACTCTGAGCACGTGGTAGATTTGGCCGTCGACGCGCATCGTTTGAGCTGTAGGATAGTGAGATTGTGTGGTTTGGTCTTTGGTTTTTGATCCCACTCAGCAGACAATGCCCTTATGCACTCCTGCCTGCATCAAACGTAAAGCCTGGACAAACCGTCGTTATCTTGGCACGTCGAAGTTGGTTGCGTGATCTTCTGAACGGAAGGCGGGGTAATGTCCTCCACAGTCTCCAAAAGAAGGAGGCGCTCTGGGTGTGAGAAGGGCCATCAGTCGCGTTGTTGCGTACACGGGTTCGCTTTGAGGGATCTCCCGCAGACGAGTGTCGGGGAGCAGCGTAATACAGGTTAGAACGCATGTCCGGTGCATAGGAACTCACGTCTATAAGGTCTGTCGTCCCACCACGGCACGCGCCATATCGATGGCTTTCCGCTGTGGCTTGCCGCAGGCCACAATTTCACCAGAAGGGGATAATGCAATTAATGGCCCATACATTGGTTTCAACTGAACGTGCCGTATTGGCTCTCCGATGGGGTCACCAGATTCGTATCCCATAACGAATAGTGTTGTCCATGGCAACTCTGGCTAATGTTGCGCCATCGGGGGACAGAGACCCGGAATGGGAGGACATCCCGTTAGTCCCACCGATCCATTGACCTTCGATTCCATCGCCATTTTCAGCCACAATATTTGGACCAGAATTTTCATGCATCGCCCGTGTTACATGTACAACGCCTCGATTTTTTGTAGATCAGACACTTGGTGCGGCTTCTTAGATACTTATGGAGTCTAGAAAAATATTGAGCAGGCCATCAGTGGTATGTTGCATCGTAGCAGAGGGAGCCGAATTTGAGGCCTTGTCTCACATCACTTACTAGGCTGCACCACCTGCGCCGCACTGCCAAAAAGTGTATATGAGTACAGTACACATAAGTTAAGATCTCAGCTGATAGTCTGATGATCGATTAATCGATTCATCCCGCACTGTACAGTGCCGTCACGGGCACATTACAGCATGCTACAGCGTTATGGAGACGTATATGCTCATTTGTGCTAACAGTCGACACTCAGGGAGTACGGCGTCTGCAACAGATTAGGTATAGACGGGACTTGGACGAGACTTGTGTAAAAGAATTCAGGCTTTTCATATGTACGTAACCATGTTTGTTTGGGTTTACCGTTTGCTCCACATTATTGTAAACAAATCTCAAGCGCGTGAAAAGCGGTCCAACTTCATGCTTCTGAATTTCATGTACTGCAAGTGGAAAAGTGCATTATGACAGTCATAACTTTCAGCTACTATACCGCAAATGCAGGTGCATCTCGAGCCTCGAAGATGATAAATACCTCTGGTGGTCGATCAGTAGCACCATAGCACCACCACCACCACCACCACCATGTCGTCTATAGACTATCGATATAACCTACCAACAGAACCTCGACGCCCTCTTCCCAGTACCTTCCCTTCCGCCGTCACCGCTTTCCCCGCAGAGGCTTCCAGGGACCAGTCTTGAGTCGCTCGCTGCTCTCCTGCATGTCCTCAAAGACAATCACAACCGCTACCACATCTTCTACAATCACACCCGTTTCCACAAGTGCGTATCACCCCACCTCTGGTCGTGGACGATGTTGACTAGTTGATCAGCCATGTTGCCCTTCGTGCACTTGCGATATACGCTTTGGGCGGGAGCGCCTCGCTCATCAAAGACTACTATGAGCAGGATGCCAAGGACCAGCGCCCCGCGTTGAAGTCTCCGGAACCTATTACCGAAGAAAACTTCGTTGAACACCTAGGAGATGAGAAGTAAGTTGGTGCTTTCGCGTGTCAGGAAAGTTCACAAACATGAATGAAAGCTTCTACCAAGGTTACGTGACCTTCTTCAGCAAGCAAATCGACGACAAAGGTGCAGCGGGAACACTCGAAGAGTTCATCTTCTCCAAGAAGTACAACTTCCAGGACGGAAGAGATGCGACGAGTCAACCCGAAATGCTCTCGCGCTTCATGGATGGAGTCTTGCATCCTATGATCCACACCGGCTACGGGGCCGAGTTTGGTTTGAAGGGAGTACTTGCTGAAGGTAAATGCCTTGATACTAGACGAAAAAATGAAATCACAGTCGACGTGTAAAGGTCTTGCCATGTGCGCGATGGAGGCTGCGAGAGAGAAGGGGTTCTATCCACCTTCTTTCTTTGTGCCCAGCCCCACTACTGAAGTGGACGGGACCGCCGACCTCCTCTCTTCCCTCGTCTTGAATGCGAAACCGGATACTGCTCCTACCGTCTCTAAGACCGGTGGTGTTCACGCATTTGACATCATCGCACGAATGTTAAAGGACGACCAAGTCAAGCCCAAGGTAGTTAGGGATGTTGTCGAACAGTTCGCGAATACACTTGCCGTATTCGGCACCGCGGTTCGAAGGTACGCCGAAATGTGGACCGTTGACCTGACGAAGCCGGGTGAGATCGAGCGCAAAATGGAAGAACTGATATGGGTGAGCTCTATCACGTACGGTGTTGGAGGTTTTGATGCCGAGAAAGCGTTCATACCGGATTTCTTCCTGTGCGTCTTTCACTCAATGTTCACACTAACCGCCATGGACAAGATTTACTGATCCTCGTGTCGGGAAGGATGCACATGGTGACGTCTAGCCTGTTCCTTCCCTCGTTGATAGCGTATCTTTCGCCACGATCGAGGGTCTCTCTCCTGCGCGCTTACTTCACCACGGTCCTAACCTGGTGGGTTGCGCGTGGTCGCCTCGCGCTCAATTTCCAGTCGTTCATGGCTGCTTCTCCCCTCGAACCCACCGTCCCGGATACTCTCCAACCAAAGGCTCCCCCGGCCATTGAAGCCACCCGAATCCCGAATCCCTTTCTCCCCATCATCCAATCAGTACTTGCTCATCCCGATGATCACCGCGCCAAGATACAACGGGCATTTGCTCATTTTAACACCCTGTACGGTCTACGTCCTCCTGGGTACTTTGCGGGCACGGAGTTGGAGGGTGCGGAGCTGTTGGATGGATCGTTGTTTGTGAGGGCGGCTGTACTTACGGCCGATTCTCTGGAGTGGGTGCGGGAGGGGCCGGAAGCCGACACGTGGAACATGGAGGGGGTTCATAAACAGCAGCTTTGACTCTGAGCACTTGTAGAATTTAGCCATCGCACTCTTTGAGATCAGCTTGCGTGGTTTGCCCTTTGGTCCCACCCAACAGAAAACGCACTTGTACTAGTAATGTATTTCAATCGCGTTATCTGATGATGACACGTTTTCCTTGGATACTTCCACAACCTCACTTCAACCTGCGGCAGTCATCTGACTTTGGCTGATTCACAAGGCGCGCTTGTCTGAATTGTGGATTGGCAATCGAGTGCCCGAATGTACAAACCCACTTCCAATGTTCTTAGGCTCGTTTTGCGTCCGTTAAGTTCCTTTCGTTTCCGTTTGTGTTGAATTCCCACCATCTCCAAACAAACGAGCGAAACGAACCAAACCGTCCAAACGAAAGTGACAGCCTGACTGGACACAACCCCATTGTGTTTCAAGTTCTGTGCTGGCCTAGCGGCCCCCGCGGCACTACAACCCCGAGCTCTGGGCTTTACAAGACTGCCCTGCACATGCTGTGGTATGCTTTCATACTTTCCCTCGCGTTCAAGTTTCCGTCAATACTGATGCTCTGTTTCTTCACAGCTGTCGACGTCAACCCTCAGCCCCGCTTTCTATGTTGTTCGACCATCCGTGTTTTGGACAACATGCGCGTTGCACATGACCGACGGCTGTGGTGGGCGGGGTTGTCACGACTGACAGCACAGCATGTAACTTTCGGCGGATAAGCCTATATAATGGTCAGTCTCTTTTTCAATGAGGCGTAGTCCTTCATCGGTGTTTGTGACCTGTTCTCACTCGGGTGTTTTAGCGCAACCTTGAAACAGGTACGTGGTTCGCAACCCCATGGCATAAACTCGGACCTGCAAAACTTCTGCAGCTTGGGCCAAGAGTGAGACCAGGGCACCCAACACTCGCCACTCATCGATGCGTTCCAGGTCAATTACAGGGCCGCAGCGCATGTAGAAAGTCTGGCCGCCGCCGCCGCCGCCGCCGAATGGCTGATGAGTCGCTAGAACGGCAGTTTCGTCCGATGCGCGCAAATGCAGGTGCACCTCAGAGATTATAAATGCTCTCGGTCGCTCAAAGGGTCGATCAGTAGCACCACCAGGACCACCTTCATGTCGTCTAACGAAGTAACCGACCAACAGGAGCTCGACGCCCTCTTCCCAGTACCTTCTCTTCCACCATCCCCGCTGTCCCCGCAGAGGTTTCCAGGGAGCGGTCTTGAGTCGGTCGCTGCCCTCCAGCGTGTCCTCAAAGACAATCACAACCGCTACCACATCTTCTTCAATTACACACATTTCCACGAGTGCACATAACCCCGCCTCTGGTCCTGTACCATGCTGACTGGTTAATAAGCCACGTTGGCTATCGAGCACTCGCGATATACGCTTTGGGCGGGAGCGCCTCGCTCATCAAAGACTACTACGAGCAAGATGGCAAGAACCAGCGCCTGGCGGTGAAATCTCCGGGACCTATCACCGAAGGGAACTTCGTTGAACACCTAGGGGACGAGAAGTAAGTTAGTACCTTCGCGTTTTCATGACAGTTCACAAAACATAGTCGGAAGCTTCTACCAAGGTTACGTGACCTTCTTCAGCAAGCAAATCGACGAAAAAGGTGCAGCGGGAACTCTCGAAGAGTTCATCTTCTCCGAGAGGTACAACTTCCAGGACGGAAGAGATGCGACGAGGCAACCCGAAATGCTGTTTCGCTTGATGGATGGACTCTTTCACCCCATGATCCACGTCGGCTACGGATCGAATTTGGTTTGAAGGGAATGCTTGCTGAAGGTACGTAACTTGGAACCGCAGGGAACAATGCAATAACAAACGTGTGAAGGTCTCGCCCTGTGCGCGGTGGAGGCCGCGAGCGAGAGGGGATTATATCCGCCCTCCCCCTTTGTGCCCATTCCCACTGCTGAAGTGCACGGGACGGGACCTCCTGTCTTCAACGCGCAACCGGCTACTGCCGCTATCCTCTCTAAGATCGGTGGTGTTCACGCATTCAACATCATCGCACACATGCTAAAGGACGACCAACTCAAGCCCAAGGCAGGTAGGTACTAGGGATTTTGTCCACCAGTGGAAGGATGTACTCGCCGAACTCGGCACGGTGATTCGGAGGTACACCGAAATGTGGACCGTTGACCTGACGGAGCCGGGCGAGATCGAACGCAAAATGGAAGAACTGATATGGGTGAGCCCGTCACTAGTGTTGGAGGTTTCGACGCCGAGAAAGAGTTTACACCGGATTTCTACCTGTGCGTCTTTCACTCATTGTTCATCGAACCGCATTAGGTACGCAGCAGGATCCTGCAAAAGGAGCCCCACACCCTCACCCTGCCGTTAGTGCTCCGATGGGCTCCGAGAACGGTAATGTCAAGCTTTTGCCTGGATATGAACATTTTGTTATCCGACGAACCGCACATGCTGTGCTGTAGGTCGTGGTTCTTCCTCGAAGAACCTCCGGGTACGGAGGCAATGCTAACAGGTCATCCAACTTGGAACACTCGATTCATCCCCAGCTTTACAGTGCCGTCACACTGTGGCACATTACAGCATGCTACAGTATTATGGTGCTACAGTAAATGACTCGATAGGCTCATGTTTTGCTAATTACTAGTACAGTCGACTCCCTCGAGTATGGCCCATCTGTTGGAATTCCGTTTCCGCCGGATTAGCTCAAAGCTGGATTTGTAAGGGGAGCGCAAGCAGGCGTACCTCTGCTATATTGAAGATCACAGTTAATGTCATCGAGATTCAGCATCGGTGCGCTGGCATTGGACATTTTCTGAAATGCAATAAGGTACCCACCTTTCGGGATGTATGATGCACGTGTATCAGTACTAGTGAGAGTGCACGACAAAGCCGTGACCTAGCGGAAGCCACCGGGGTTACATCTCATTGTCGCGTATCACTGCTTGCAAATACTGTATGCCAACCGTTCTTTGTCTTCGAAAGTTGGAACTAGTCCTTGCCCATCTCGGCTTGTGCCCCTTCCTGAGCTTCCGGATGGAGCAGCAAGGCCAAGATCAGAGCGTGTAGTAATGATGCCGTCGTGCCAGTGCTCCCTCCTGAGTACCTAATCAGCGAAACTTGGGAGCTTGAGAGGATGAACTCACGGACTGGCCTGCCAATGAGGTCAGGTAATAAGCTCAGTTCCAAAATTTAAGCAAAGCAATTGTAAACAAGGTACTAGCACCTCAGGCCGCTGGTGAAGCTTTGAAGCTTGACCCTCACACGTGTGACATGTGACCGCTCGAAAGTACTAAACCGCAAATGGAAGTTGGACTTTGTTTCCGTCGTCGGTCATCGATGCATCATCATTCTGCATTGGACTAGAGGTGATGCATATGATTAATATTGTTATGCACCTGAGCAGTCTCTGACGTTCGAGCCAGTAGCCAGCGAACGTCAGCGACCGCTCAGACTGCTCAGACCACACAAGAGCTCAAATGTCGCAATTTGTAAGTTCCCCCCCCCCTCCTGATCATGACTGGCTGAGCACTTACACTGATATCCCTTCCGCTGATCAGGAATGCAACCTCGTCTCTTTCGTCTAGGAGAATCGAGTTCCCATTTGGTCAACTCAAGCATAGCTGTTGGTCAAATGAATTGGAATCCCAACGAACGTTGCTTTGTTATCTCGTCTTTTGTCTGTGTTTCAGATGTTTCCATTGTTCTTTTGGCTTAAATACTCGTAGTTACAATCCGATGTACCCCGTGCGTTTGCCACGGAATAGGCACCCGTGTTCCCTCGTTGTTCCCCCCGCCTGAAATTCTAACACCATCTGCAAAGAGATTGTGTACATATAGTATGACAAGTATCTGTATCAACGTGTGAGCTATGTGTTTTAGAGGGGAAAATGCGACCATGTCGGCCGGGGTCGTGTCATTTTTTCACCACATAGTATTGCTGTATTGTCTTAGCATCATTATCTTTGCAATGTGATACAATCTCCACCACCAAGGAAAGAAAATGTCAAAAGTCTATGCAGGGAGGACGACGTAGACCACCACCAGGGGGAGCGTCAAACCATTGCTACCAGAGGTTGGGTCCGCGCCGTCGGCAGGCCCAGAGGGACCCGGGGCCGGTCCTGTGTCAGCCCTCGTGGCAAGCCCGCCGAACGCGACGTCCTCTCAAGGGTTCGTCTCAAGCTCACTAGGAGATTGATCAGAAGACCGCAGAGACGGACGACACTGAGAAGCTGGACTATGAGCAAGACTTGAACTAGCAGATGACGGCCGTGTGCGCCTCGGGTCCAGAAGACGAGCGGCCCGTCGAGAGTGGCGGCGTAGGTAGTGGCGGCACACCCGTGAATGTGACAGAAGATGAAGGCGCAAGGGCGACAGTCGAACCCACCGTTGGCCCGCTGGCATCGTGCCTACGCACAGAAGGTCTCTGGACCGGCTGCTTATCAAAGTAGACTGGCGGCACCACAATCGAAACTATGGAGCCCATTTCCTGGGTCCTGCTCTGAAGGCGGTGCACTGGGCAGGATCAACTGTTCAACAGCAGAACGACGACCTGCCGGTCCTCCGTCGCGCATGGGCTGGTCGACATCCATGCTTGGATCCAATGCCCGTCGACCCAAAGATGACATGGATCCGAATTGGTGCAGAGAAATGGGCCTCTGTGCTAGAAAACCAGCTTGTCAGACGAGAGGGCCAAAGCTGAGGTGGCTGGACTGCCTGGGGTGGGCAGTCGTAATGCGGGTGAGAAGGAGGGTGTACATGGCCATGACAGTGGTGTGGGTGAGTGCGGTCGATAAGCGTGCCATTCGGTAAGGGCTGATCTTTCGTTGTCGCAAACGTCGTAAGCCCTTCATTTTGTCTCTAATGGACTGGTTTAGGAGGGGCTGAGACCGGACTGTTTCGCCCGAGCATAGCAGCGGCGAAAAACCCCCATTCCGGTAGGGGGGTCTGCAATAACGAATCGAAGGTCGTACAACCCAAAAGATGCAAAGGCCCAGCGCTTCGACTGAATAGCCAAAGCTAGGGACTTCCGCAGTGGATGCTTAGTCTTTCACCTTGACTTCGGGTTTGGGAAAGAAAAAGCGCCCTTGACCCTTTGCCCGACCCACAACTGGGGGGGACGGTGTTTTATCTCCTTTCAACCATTGCTGGAAGAAAAAGGCATAGCATTGTACCGAAAATCCCATTTCATGGAACGCGTTTCTCGGATGGCCGCTTCACTCCAAAACAGCTTTTGCTTTTTGCCAGTGGGCCACTCCATGGGCTTTTGCGGGACGACATCGAAGGCTCTCCCGTACTAAATGCGGCCGAAAAGCGTCAAAACAACCCGCATTCAAACCAAACATTGAAACAGGGTACCCACCCGTGTCCAGACAAATTAGCACAATCTCGTTCTCCACTGTCCCTCCCTTTCTCCCACTCCTTGAACGTTTCCATTCGGGGAAGCGGACGCGATCCCATCTCCCTTACGGGTAGCTCTCGACCCGAACCTCCACCCAAAGCGGCATTGGACAGGAGGAAGCAAAAAAAAAGGCCCTTCTACGCAGTCATCAAAACTTCCGTTTTCCCGGGATAAAGCAACGGATCGTGTTCAGGATCCACAGCCCCAGCACACCTTAACTCTGCAACGAAAAGAACCCCAACGTTTAAACCACCGTTAATTCACCCATATTTTTCCAGCCCCCCAAAAATTACGGATCGAAAACCCCGTCAGCCTTCGGCCTTTCCTATTCTAAAACTGTTACCCCCTGCCGACGAAACGAGATTGAAGCTTTTCTGTTCCTTCCCGGGAGGATTCGCCGGCGAGGTTTGGCAGCATTTCCGCACCGCTACTATGTTGCCAAAAGTTCTCGACCCTTAATCCAAAAAAAGGAACAGGAGTTCTTTTTTTTTTTTTTGTGTTTCGTTCCTGGGAAGATCGCGGTGGGCGTCGGAGGGAACGATTGTAAAGGGGACCTTGACTGGTGTCCCTTTCGCGTGTGTAGCGGCATGAAGAAGCACTTGGGACGTGAACAGCATACGATTGATCGACTTGTTCGGCTCTTGCCCACTTTGTTGATGGCCCAAGGGATGGTGAGTAGTAGCAAGTTGGTCTGTTTATTGTTGTGTGTTATTTGTGTTTGTTTGTTGTTCGATTTTTGGTTGGTTATATGAGTATGGTATTGCAATATAAAGCATAGTACTCGTAGGTGATTCGAGCAAATGTTGGTTTTCTTTGTTGTTGATGTATTGTGTTTTATACTCTTTAGTGTAAATGTGTGTTGTATATGTGTGGTAGGTGTGTGTAGTTATGTGTGTGCCTGTTCGTGGTGTTGTATTGTGTATTGGTTGGTGGATTTAATTTCTTGGAGCTATGGTGTATTCGATCTGGATGTTGTGTGACGTTGACGGCATTTTATTGGTTTATTCTTTGTGTTTACCGGGCTCCGTGTGGCAGTCACGTGAGATTTTTTTTTAGGCGTACTGATTTAATAATATTTAAATTTTTGTTTTTTTTCTTTTTTTTTTTTTTTTTTTTTTTACTATGTCGTTGGTTATTGATGAGTGGACTGGCGATGTGTCAGACATAGGGGAGGTCATGGTTTTTGACAGTTGTTCTATGTCGATTTTATGGTTTTTTTTTTTTTGTTTTTTTTTTTTTTTTTTTTTTGTTTTTTTTTTTTGTTTTTTTTTTTTTTATGTTTTTATATAGTCGATTATAGGCAGGCTTTTTGTATAACATACTTTACTGTCGTTCTTGTTCGTATGGGGTAAAAACTATGATGAAATGATATGGTAAGGTTAATTGGTATTTTTTTTGGTGTTTATATCTGACAAGATTGTTTTTTTTATTTTTTTTTTTATCTCTATCTTATTAATCATTGGTCTATTGTGGTGGAGAAAGTATTGGAACTCCAAAAACGTTCTTTTTTTAACTCTTATTTCAAACCGGATGGGCTCAAACGGCGCATAATCCGCTATTTTTCTTGTGTTTCAGGTTCCGATTCAATGTGGAATTTTATAATTTCTCCCAATTGTATGTTGGTTTTTTTTTTTTATATCTTTTTTTTTTCCGCAATGTAAACAAAAATCTTACTGTAAGTTGGGCGCAACGCCAAAGCGGTCTTCTATGACTTGACGCTTGCATGTAAGTGGAAAAGTGCATTGTGACAGTCATAACTTTCAGCTATATCGCAAATGCAGGTGCATCTCAGGGACGATGATAAATACCTCCTCGGTGGATGGATCAGTAGCACCATAGCACCAGCACCAGCACCAGCACCGTCATGTCGTCTATCGAACTAACCTACCAACAGAACCTCGATGCCCTTTTCCCAGGACCTTCCCTTCCGCCGTCCCCGCTTTCCCCGCAGAGGTTTCCAGGGAGCAGTCTTGAGTCACTCGCTGCCCTCCAGTATGTCCTCAAAGACAATCACAACCGCTACCACATCTTCTACAATCACACGCGTTTCCACAAATGCGCATAACTGCATCTCTGGTCGTAGACGATATTGACTGGTTGATCAGCCATGTTTCCCATCGTGCACTTGCGATATACGCTTTGGGCGGGAGCGCCTCGCACATCGAAGACTACTATGAGCAAGATGCCAAGTGCCAGCGCCCCGCGTTGAAATCTCCGGAACCTATCACCGGAGACAACTTCGTCGAACACATAGGGGACGAGAAGTAAGTTGGTCCTTTCGCTTTTTCATGACAGTTCACAAAACATGACTGGAAGCTTCTACCAAGGTTACGTGACCTTCTTCAGCAAGCAAATCGACGAGAAGGGTGCGGCGGAGACTCTCGAACAGTCCATCTTCTCCGAGAAGTACAACTTCCAGGATGGAAGAGATGCCACCGAAATGCTCTTTCGGTTGATGGATGGACTCCTACACCCCATGATCCACGTTGGCTATGGCGTCGAGTTTGGTTTGAAGGGAATGCTTGCTGAATTTACGTAACTGGCTGCCCTGCACACGCTGTATGCTTTCACACTTTCCCTCACGTTCGGGTTTCTGTCCAATACTGATGCTGTGTTTCTTCACAGCTGTCGACGTCAACCCTCACGCCCCCCGCTTTCTGTGTTCTTCGATCATCCCATGTTCTGGACAACAAGTGCGTTGCACGTGATCGACAGCTGGGTGGGATCGTCGGTTTTCTGAGGGACACCTCACTTATTGAAGTTACACGACTGACAGCACAGCATGTAACTTTCGGCGGATATAATGATCAGTCTCTTTTCAATGAGGCGTAGTCCTTCATCGGTGTTTGTGACCTGTTCTCACTCGGGCGTTTTAGCGCAACCTTGAAACAGGTACGTGGTTCGCAACCCCATGGCAAAAACTCGGACCTGCAAAACTTCTGCAGCTTGGGCCAAGAGTGAGACTGGGCACCCCATACTCGTCCCTCTTTGATGTGTTCCAGGTCTGATTACAGGACCGCAGCGCATGTGGAACGTCTGACCGCCGCCGCCGATGGCTGATGAGTCGCTAGAACGGCAGCTTCGTCCGATGCGCGCAAATGCAGGTGCACCTCAGAGATTATAATGACCCCCAGTTGCTCGAAGGATCGATCAGTAGCACCACCAGCACCACCGTCATGTCATCTAACGAAGTAACTAACCAACAGGAGCTCGACGCCCTGTTCCCAGTACCTTCTCTTCCACCGTCCCCGCTGTCCCCGCAGAGGTTTCCAGGGAGCAGTCTTGAGTCGGTTGCTGCCCTCCAGCATGTCCTCAAAGACAATCACAACCGCTACCACATCTTCTTCAATTAGGTACGTTTCCACGAGTGCGTATAGCCCCGTCTCTGATCCTGTACCATCTTGACTGGTTAATAAGCCACGCTGGCTATCGAGCACTTGCGATATACGCTTTGGGCGGGAGCGCCTCGCTGATCAAAGACTACTATGAGCAAGATGGCAAGAACCAGCGCCCCGCGGTGAAATCTCCGGGGCCTATCACCGAAGAAAACTTCGTTGAACACCTAGGGGACGAGAAGTAAGTTGGTACCTTCGCGCTTTTACGAGAGTTCACAAAACATAGTCGGAAGCTTCTACCGAGGTTACGTGACCTTCTTCAGCAAGCAAATCGACGAGAAAGGTGCAGCGGGAACTCTCGAAGAGTCCATCTTCTCCGAGAAGTACAACTTCCAGGACGGAAGAGATGCGACGAGGCAACCCGAAATGCTGTTTCGCTTGATGGATGGACTCTTGCACCCCATGATCCACGTCGGCTACGGGATCGAGTTTGGTTTGAAGGGAATGCTTGCTGAAGGTACGTAACTTGGAACCGCAGGGAACAATGCAATGACAAACGCGTGTAAAGGTCTCGCCCTGTGCGCGGTGGAGGCCGCGAGTGAGAGGGGATTACATCCACCCTTTGTGCCTATTCCCATTGCTGAAGTGCACGGGACGGGGGACCTCCTCTCTTCCCTCGTTTTCAACGCGAAATCGGCTGCTGCCCTATCCTCTCTAAGATCGGTGGTGTTCACGCATTCGACATCATCGCACGCATGCTAAAGGACGACCAACTCAAGCCCAAGGGAGGTAGGGATCTTGTCTTCCAGTGGAAGGATGTACTCGCCGAACTCGGCACGGTGATTCGCAGGTACACCGAAATGTGGACCGTTGACCTGAGGGAGCCGGGCGAGATCGAACGCAAAATGGAAGAACTGATATGGGTGAGCTCCGTCACGTACGGTGTTGGAGGTTTTGATGCCGAGAAAGAGTTCACACCGGATTTCTACCTGTGCGTCTTTCACTCATTGTTCACACTAATTGCCTTGGGCGAACTGTACTGATCCTCGTGTCGGGAAGGATGCACATGGTGACGTCTAGCCTATTCCTTCCCTCCTTGATCGCATACCTTTCTCCACGATCGCGAGTCTCTCTCTTGCGTTCTTACCTCACATCGGTCCTAACCTGGTGGGTTGCGCGTGGTCGCCCGGCGCTGAATTTCAAGTCGTTCATGGCTGCTTTTCCCACCGTCCCTGATGCCCCCAAATCAAAGACACCCCCAACCACTGAAACCAGTTCAATCCTGAATCCTTTCCTCCCCATCATCCAATCAGCACTTGCCCACCCTAACGATCACTATGCCAAGATACAACGGGCATTTGCTCATTCGAACACCCTGTACGGTCTGCGCCCTGCTGGGTACTTTGCGGGCACGGAGCTGGAGGGTGCGGAGCTGTTGGATGGATCTTGTTCGTGAGGGCAGCTATTCATACGGCCGATTCTATGGGGTGGGCATGGGATGGGAAGGACACTAAGACGTGGAGCATGGAGCCTGAGGGATTTCTTAAACAGTGGCTCTAACTCTGAGCACTTGGTAGAATTTGGCCGTCGCATTGTTTGAGATGGAGGATAGTTCGATTTTAAATTTATGGTTTGGTTTCTTGGCCCCACTCAACAGAAAACGCATTCACATTGTATTTCAATCCGCGTTATTTAACATCATCCGATAGGCACTGACCCACCAGCCTAATGATCACCTTTCCAAGATACAGCGGACATTTGCTCGCCCTAATACCCCGTACGGTGTGCGTCCTGCTGGGTGTGGTAGGGGTTTATAAACACCGGCTCTGACTGAGTAATTTAAGATGTAAGATAGGGAGATTGCGTGGTCAATATTCCAAGTCATTAGTCATTTCGTTATTTTTTTAGTCCCACTCATTAGGAAATTTAGCATGTGTTTCAGTTCGCGTTGCCAGTGCATCCGGCAATATTTACTGTAAAGGTGGTCATGGTAGTGTGAATATATATTGTCGTGCTGGTTTGTACAACGGGTGACTCTGTAAATACATTAGATTAGAAGGTAAAAGGAGCATGCTGTCCGCGCTATCGTGTACGTTAGTAAGATGAACACAGCTGGAAAAATATGTGAAGGATGTAGACGAGGTGTGTGCGGGGGCAAATAGGTTGGGGAATAGATTGGCGAGGACATCAGTGCGGGAAGGTCTAACGACTATTTTATGTGTGACCATGACGTGAGGAGCTGGAGATGGAGGAATGCCGGAAGTTGGCGGAGCGCAATCAAGCAGTGCCAGAATGGCCTCCTCGGCAGCAGAAGAATCCCCAGCACGATACTTGCACGTGTTCTGAGTTTTGCGGTTGCAAGGGAGTTGGAGTTGGTTGATCGTGGTCGAGCGAATCTGAGTTCGACACCGGTTCTTGGAACACCGAGGAACCTCCATAATTTTCCGGCGCGGTTGCCATTCGTTGGGGAGGAATTTCGGTCATGGTAGCTTGTTCTCTCGGAGCTACATATCTATCCTATTGAAAGGAGAGTGAGGATGAAAAAGTAGTAAACGGACGGTTCTGCCTACATTTAACGCAAACCCTGGATAAACCCTCGCCATCTCGGCACGTCGAAGTTGGTCGCGTGAATTTCTGGACGGAAGGTGAAGTAATGTCCTCCACAGTTTCCGAGAGAAGGACGGGCTCTGGGTGTGAGAAGGGCCATCAATCCCATTGTTGGGTATACGGGTTTGCTGCGAGGGTGTCTCTCGGAGACCGGTAACAGGAAGCTGCGTACCAGGTTAGAACGTATGTCCGGAGCCGTCGGACTGGATCATAACTTGGGTAGGAACTCACGTCTACAGAGTCGGGTGGATGATCGCGACCAGTTACGTTTGAACATGATAAACGCACGTCTGGGGGTGATTGAGGGGTCTGTAGGGCGTGAGCACAGTGAGAACGGGTCATTGAAAATGTGGGTAATCACCTTTATTAGACTGTCATCCCACCACGGCATGGGCCATATCGATAGCTTTCCGCTGTGCTCACCGCAGGCCAAAAATTCACCACAGGGGGAGAATACCATTGCCCATACATTGGTTTCGTGCTGTATTGCCTCTCCGATGGGGTCACCAGAGTTCGTATCCCAACAACGAAAAGTGGTGTCCATGGCAGCACTGGCTAACGTTGCGCCATCGGGGGACAGAGAAAGGGAGGTTATCGGGCCGCTAGTCTGGCTCGTCCATGGATTTCCGATTCGCTCGCCATTTTCAGAGTCCCAACAAACAATGGTGCGATCCCAAGAAGCAGAGAAGATCCGGGTTCCCTTCACTGACCAAATGATAGAGCAGACGCAGCTGGTGTGACCTTGGGTTGGACCGAGGACGAGATCGCCACTTTCGACGTCGAATACTCGGATAGTGGAATCTGCGTGTCCAGAAGCGAGCTTCTTCCCGTTTGGAGAGAAACAGACGGAGTGTACCCAACTCCCAGTCATAATCGAGTGTTTAATCTCTCCGCCCTCCTTCATCTCCCTGACGTAGATACTTCCCCCGTCGTCACAGCTTGCAACAAGCTGATCATCGGGTGAAATGGAAATGCAGCGAATGCCGCGTTCATGTCCACCCCACTCTGCTATAGGTTGGTGCGTCTCCACATCCCACACCCTCATTCTCACACCCAGGCCACCGCTCACTATCTTCTTCCCATCGCTCGTGACTGCGAGACCCTGGACCCAGCCGTCGTGTTCCATCGGCAGCCCTTCTTGCTCGCCATTCTCCACACGCCATATTCTGACCGTCTTGTCATCCGAACACGTAACGAGTCGTTCTCCGCCAGGGAGGTACGCTATTCGATTGATAATGCCTTCATGCGCGGATATCTTCAATAGCGGCTTTGGAGTGAGGTCGACAGGCTCTTTCGACGCGCCGGACATGGTTGAGAGAGTAGAAACGTGGTGGAGGGATCCGACGAAATCCCTACAGCAATGATGAGTATTGGCTTCGTCCTGCGCTACATGCTTCGAAATGGTGGTTAACGCCAACGCCCACAGCCTAAGCACGTGCTATACATGAGGTCAGTGGCCTAGATGCTCTGCCCATCTAGGGTCAGGTCATTGCATTGATCGAACCGCACTAGGTACGCGGCTTGCTCCATTCCATCATCCCGCATTAGTGCCCTAGGAAGGGCAATGTCAAGCTTTTGCCTGAATACTACAGTGCTTTGCATGTTAAACTGCCGCTGCAAATTCACCGCATCCTTCAGTTTGGTGCGAACAAATAGGGAACAACAATGTGAACAGTGTAACGTAGTGCACCTACTGGACAATCCAATACAATCAGCATGGCACCACACACATCGCAGGAAATGTGAGAGCAGATGGTCCATTGGCACGAGCAGCTTGGAAAGTCCACTCGTGAGATTGCTCAGCTTGCTGGATGCAGCGAGCAGACTGTTCGCCATGTTCTGCAACTTCACCGCAACCATGGAACAGTACAAAACCCTCTGGCTCGGCCTCGAGGTGGCCGCAGATTCTAAATACTGGCGATATAGATTTCCTTTCATCTACTCTCTCTGCAAATCCATCTCTTTACTTGGATGAACTGCAAGATCGCCTCTTACAGTACCGTGGTGTTGAGGTTTCGATCTCTACAGTCTGTCGTGCTGTTCGCAGTCGGGCATTGACCCACAAGCATGTCTCTGCAACTGCTGCGGAACGTGATGAGCTCCTTCGTGCTACATGGCAGGCTCAGTATGGTGATATACCTGGTGACTACTTTGTGTTACGATTTTTCTCTTGTTGCTCGCGTCGCGCCTATCTTATCTCCCAAGCGCCCTTTAGAGATAAGATTACTTACCGTGTATTTTTAGATCGTTGACTTTCGACTCATCTACAGTCAACGATCCCATCATTCCATTGTTCCACTCTTTTGGCTAACAATAGTTATCCAGTGTTTCGGTTCCCATTGTGCTACGCACGCGTCGAACAATAGCTTCCTATTGTTCTCCCTTTATATCCACTTAGACTACCGCGTATATAAACCGTAGCACTACACATGTATTCCCCAAGCTATTCTACGTTGTCTTGCATTACCTGCTCGACTCCTCAGTCGTCTGACTTCCAGCCTCTGAGTCGTTGACGTCCCACTCTTTGAGCGGACGTACTATTCGTGGATAGACCTCGCGTGTCCCTTACCCGGACCACGTGAGAATCCTTTATTTGTGTTATGATTTTTCTCTTTGACGCTCGCGTGGCGCCTAAAGACTCAGTCACGTGCCCTCACGTGCCTTCGTTGCATCTTATCACCCAAACGCTCTTAAGTGATAAGATAACAGATACGTGACTCGTTTCTCCATTTGTATTAACATTGGATCGCCGGCTTCCACTCAGATCTTCCGCCGTCGATCAAGTCCACTTTTGTAGAACAATAGCTCTCTATTGTTCTCCTTATCCGTCTTACAAGCTACGCCCTTCGCGATCTCCATTGTTCCCCATATCTGGCGTACGCTTCTCTTCTGTCATATATCAGTCTTCCGTCGATCGCTTCTATATGACTCGCTTCCCTTTGGGCTAACAATACCTTACTATTGTTCCCCGCGTTTGTAGAACAATGCATCTCCATTGTTCTCCGTTTATATCACCACCTACCATACGGTATATAAACCTAGACTAACCTGTATTGCTGGCTCTCCAGCTTGATCTACCTATTCAACTCTTGTACCATTAACCATGCGTACTACTGAGTCTCCTATGGGTTAGAACCTACGCTTTCGCAAGCTAGGCGACGCCAGGAGTATGATCCTCGCTCCCTTGACCACGTATGGTCATTGTACGCTCGGATAACAAGATAACCGAGCTAGTCGTCACATGAGTAAGTTCTCACGTGACCGTTTGTTACTCACGGCGTTAGGCAGCAACCGAACGCGTAACAAAAGATCAAGCTCTCTACTCGAGACCCCTAGTACTATCTAGCCGGGTAGAACTCGAAGACGTCCGGGATGACGCTAAACTAGTAGAACGATCGAAGACGTCCGGGACGACGATAAACTAGCAACGAAGATCCTGAAGATGTCCGAGATGACATTAAACTAGGACCCCAGTCACCACCGCCTCCAAACGCGAGTGATCCGGATAGAACCTCCTCGACGCATAACTCGTCAACGAACTATGAAGAAGACGTCCGTGGTGACGTTAAACTAGAGGACCCTAGGCGTACTCTTCGTGAGTCAGTAAGACCTAGCGGACGACTCAATGAGGGACCCCATTGATTGGACTAACCCCTCCTCCTCCCTCTCTCGTGTGTCTCACTTGAGACGGACCCCGGCGACCCTATGACCCGGGATAACCAGATGTCCGGGATGACATTAAACTAACGACGACAAAGATGTCCGGAATGACCTTAAACTAACAACACCCCCGGATAATTCACACAACCGTGTGACCCGGAGGACCTGAGGTAGAGAAGACGAAGAGTTTTCTTTACAGATTTTTACAGAACGACCCTCGCGTCGGAGTGCATTGCCACAAAAGCAAATCTGGGAGAACAGAGCCTCTGTCTGCCCGAGCGGACACGCAATCAACAGATGCACTCGACGGAGATGACCTGACACCGGAACCGACCGGACTAGGTGCTTACCTGATAGAAGACGTCCGCAAAGACAGTAAAACTATGAACGTAGAACTAGACCATCCTACATGAACCTGATAGAGAGGACCCTTTGACCCCTCTCCCCAACACCGACTCTGGAACTGACCGGACTCACTGACGTCCCTCGTGACGTTAAACGTCTCCTATCCCATCCTTGGGAAGGACTTACAACGATGATGATCCTCCCTAGGACTGATACCACCGAACCCCTCCGGGTATCTCCATAATCCTAGAGAACTCCCTCCGACGGTTGGAGACCCACGTCGTTAAAGAAGAAACCCCTAGGACGAACTCGACCTTTTTGAACCCACCTCTACCCAGGTGACTTAAGACGAACCCCTAGGACTCCTTTGGAAGAACCCGGACTATCCGGATCCAAGGAGCGTGTTTGGGAAACCTGCCCCAACACACCGAGAAGGGCCTAATAGTCCTGACACCACCCATGTGTCGAAGGAGCGCGAACCCCTTTTTGAACTCGCGTATCCATAAAGATGCCCAACTTCTATGAACCCGCCTAACCGACGACTTGAAGTGGCTACGAAACCTTCAACTGAAGGGACGAAGAACGGCTTTCGCGGAAGTCGTGACTTTCATTAGTCGAAGATCTCGCAGACGTGCGACCCGGAACACTTAGACCCAAGAACCTTGGAAAAGTACGAACCGGAAGGAACACTTAGACCCAAGAACCTTGGAAAAGTACGAACCGGAAGGAACACTTAGACCCAAGAACCTTGGAAAAGTACGAACCGGAAGGAACACTTAGACCCAAGAACCTTGGAAAAGTACGAACCGGAAAATACAGACTCGACGAACCCCGACCAGGGACCCTGACGTCTGAAAAGACGGTCAATCTGGTCACCCTCGATTCCTACACCCCCTGGACTCGACGACTACACAGCTGCGGCTTGTCTCGAGTACCACCCCCGACACCCCGAGTCCGGCATGACTCTAAACTGCATAACCCTCGCTATAGACCCGATGGACTTGACCATCCTTAGGAATAGTGACCCCTCTCTGGCATTCGTGATGGCGATATCTGTCACACGAAGGAAGGCTCCCGCTCTAAGCGGACTGACCCTCGATCAGCCCAGAACAACCGAAACCCCATCGTCATAGACCCGACCCCTCGAAAGGTCGAAATGACACTCTCGAACCTCGACGTCCCCCGCGACACAAAACGATAAGAAGAATGGTCTCTGCGGAGGTCGTGACCTTCATTGGTCAAAGACCGTATTCGGACTCTCTGAAACCCGAGTACACCCTCGATTCAACCACTACACGATGGCAATGGGACTTTTGAATCCCTCTGTCTGGTGGAAGAATGGAACCTGGAACCTGCGCGACGGCAAGGGAATTCTCCGAACCCCTATACCTGCACTCCAGCTGAACAATGAATGACCCCGGGGCGTACTCTCCTCACCCGAGACCATAAACCGACCCCATTCCCCATTTCCGCCTGTTGGCACCCTCTCGACGTCTCATCCCTACCTCTGTCTCGAGCCCGAACTCGACGACTGGCTTCACCGCCACCTGTCTCAGAAACGGACTAGCTATCCGCTATGATGACTTCCTGTCACTGGGGATGAACTCCCAGCAGTACTCCGCCCTGTCTCGGCCCTGAAATCCGACGACTGTTCACCTCCCCTCCACCTCAACGGTCTATGGTACGACCTAAAACTAAACCCGTTCGCAGTCGAGAAGCGCAACTCCCTTGATCCCCGCAAACCCGCCGCACGTCTGGCACGTGTATCGTAGGACCTGAAATCCTACTCCTTCGAACCCGACAGTCGCGCAGACTATAACTGCTCCCCCAACAGTCCGGCATGACTTTAAACTGCATCCGCTCTTGATACGGGGGACCGCCCTCCTTATAAACCGGATGACTTGTGCACCCGCACGACCACTCTCTTTCGAATTGCCGACCTCTCGTGTCGACCCCTGGGGATACTCTGTTCCTAACCCGGACTAGCCGCCCCTCAGACTTGCGAACGAGACCGACCCCGCCCGGAGTACTTGAAGGCACCGGAGTTGACCACTCCTCTGTCTGTACTTCACCCTCGACATCCGCCGATCCCCGGTGTTATAGACTCATCAACTGCAGTCTTTGAAATAACACACTCTTCGACCCCGCACTTTGTCGCTTCTGCTATAGACTCCACCCGGAAATAGCATATGCGTACGATCAGTCCCTCGTGACTTTAACCGTCGTCCCTCGTGACAATAAACGTTCCTTCTTGAAACCTGGACTCCGACACCGGGTATGATTACTTTGACACTCGCCCTCCGGACCGGACGAGCTTGATAGACCGAGATGTCTTAAAAACTACCATTTGATAATCGGGACCTGTAGACGCTGCGGCGTTTACTTGAATTTTAATTTAGGTATTGGTCGTGGACAACCAATTGCCTTTTGAAGGGGTAATTTCCCTCTTTTTGACCTTCGCCCGCCCCGAAAGCCCGCGAAACTAAACCCCGACTTCCTTCGCCTGCCTTGAAAGCTCGCGATCCCGACCCCGCCTATCCTGAAAACCCACGGGATGACTTACGAACAACTCCGCTCGCCCTGAAAGCTTGTGGATTAACGACTTGACCCCGCTCGCCCAGCAAGCCTGCGACATAACCCCTGAACTCACGTGCCTTGGAAGCTCGTGACACGACCCCGCTTGCCCAGAAAACTTGCGGACTTACGAAGAACTGCACCCGGTGGAGATTAATGAATCCCCGACGCTTCCATAATAGAAGAAAGGAAGCTTGATGAAGATCCATCGATCTGTTGATCATGGAAGAAGATGAAGCAATGATGCTTCTAAAGATCTACCCGATTTGTCGAACAATGCTCGACCTGACCATTGTTCCCCTTCCTAGGACTTTGACTCGTCCTAAGGATGACCGCCCCGACGACAGCTGCCAACTGAACGGACACCCGCTGTCAGAAGATTCGAAATGAGCTCCTCACCGCTTGAGGAATGACCCCGAAGCCTCGAAGGCTTATAAACTCGACCTGAAGGAATCTGAGACGACATGCCCCTCAGACGATCCCTCCTGTACGGCTACCACACCTTTGTCCCTGGAGCCACCCGACACGAGACTGCCCAACGAAAGCACTCTCAGATCCACTCCTGCTTTTGCAGAGTACCCTATTGTCGATACCACTCGGTGTACTAAAAGAACCTCCTCTCTTGATGAGTCGAGACCGGAACCCCTCTCCTCGTGGACGATCCCTTAACGACGTCCTCTTGACCCTGCCTAGACACGCCTCGACAACCATGAACCGTCGTCGCGCCCCTCGTAGATCCTCGACTACACAGTCTGAGGAACGAATTACTCTCTCGCCCTCGCAACGGGCAGAATACATGAGACATGGCCGATGTTTCAACTGTAGACAAGAAGGCCATCGCATCGTCAACTGTCCCCAACGACCCGACAAACCCCAACAGCACGCCCGCTGTCGAACAACCCGACGAACTTGCCCAGAGCAAGACGATTCCTTCCACGAAATGACCTGCCGTCTAACCGTGAAGACTTATTTGAACTCGTCGTCCAGACGACCACCTCCGCCCTGACGCAGAACCGCCGGATAGAAGAACTCGTCCCTATCCTCCGTCAATTCCATCACTGTCGTGCTGAAGATATTAGCACCGTCTTAGCTGATGTCACTCAGCTTCTTGAAACAGATCTCCTCGCCCTCGTCGGCCTTAGCGAAGCTATAACCAGAATCCCGACGACCCTGCCTGCTGCTCCGCCAGCACCACCTGTCACGTCCTCTAGAAGACGGACCCACCACTCTGTCATTTTAGAAGACACTAACGATAAAAGGACTCCACGTCCTCGTCCCGCCCGTGCTACACTCCTTCGCACCGGCTCGTGTTTTGAATGCTTTTCCCCTGGACACGTTCGCATCAACTGTCGTTGGTACCAATGTCCTATGTGTCACTCCGCCCGTCCGGGACACCTCCCCCGACTCTGTCCTCTTCGTGTCACCGAAGACCCGCCTGTAGCCGCCACCGCTACTAATGATGACTCCTTCATTGGAAATTCACCCGCAACTGACGTTGCACCTGGCGAACACCTCTTAATTGAGAGTGACCCTCGTCCAAGTCCTCAGATCCCCGAGGAAAACCCCGACCCCGACATCTTAATTGATAGTCGTCTCCTCACCTCGCCTGTTCTAAACTCAACAGTCGAAGAATTCCGACCTGACTTAATTGTCACCTCATCTGATGAACCGTTGACTTCATCTTCCCTCGCTGTCGAAGAAGTCACACATGAAGAACGACTCCTCCAGGAATGGTCCGATGTTTACCCCATCGAGATACTATCTCCTACCCCGACCCGATTCGTCCCTGTGACGCCGTCTCCACTCCGCGAGTACTTCGTTGAAGACTCAATCACACCGGCACCACAGTCTCCAGCTCGCTTTTTCCCCGAGCTAGAATCGCCTACGTCGACTTCGCTTCATTCCCGAAGCTCCGATTATTCAGATGTGAACTCTCGTTCCTCTTCGCCTGTCAATGACGACACCGAAGACTCCGCTTGGTCTTTCTAGACCTCTCGAAGCCACCCCGTGCGCACCCTTGTTTTAGTGGTCAGGTGACACTAACTATCTAAACCGGGGGTAATGTTATGATTTTTCTCTTTGACGCTCGCGTGGCGCCTAAAGACTCAGTCACGTGCCCTCACGTGCCTTCGTTGCATCTTATCACCCAAATGCTCTTAAGTGATAAGATAACAGATACGTGACTCGTTTCTCCATTTGTATTAACATTGGATCGCCGGCTTCCACTCAGATCTTCCGCCGTCGATCAAGTCCACTTTTGTAGAACAATAGCTCTCTATTGTTCTCCTTATCCATCTTACAAGCTACGCCCTTCGCGATCTCCATTGTTCCCCATATCTGCCGTATGCTTCTCTTCTGTCATATATCAGTCTTCCGTCGATCGCTTCTATATGACTCGCTTCCCTTTGGGCTAACAATACCTTACTATTGTTCCCCGCGTTTGTAGAACAATGCATCTCCATTGTTCTCCGTTTATATCACCACCTACCATACGGTATATAAACCTAGACTAACCTGTATTGCTGGCTCTCCAGCTTGATCTACCTATTCAACTCTTGTACCATTAACCATGCGTACTACTGAGTCTCCTATGGGTTAGAACCTACGCTTTCGCAAGCTAGGCGACGCCAGGAGTATGATCCTCGCTCCCTTGACCACGTATGGTCATTGTACGCTCGGATAACAAGATAACCGAGCTAGTCGTCACATGAGTAAGTTCTCACGTGACCGTTTGTTACTCACGGCGTTAGGCAGCAACCGAACGCGTAACAATTTGTAACGAGGCTTGTCTTACGACAACCCACGTAACAAAAGAATAGCTTCTCTCAGAACGTTCCTACTACTCAGTAGCCGAACACCTACTCCGAGACCTGACGCGTCTGGGAAACCTGCCCCAGCGCACAAGTAAACAAGACGACTCCTCCATTGACTCCTCGCAGCCCCTTCGCGGCTGCTCGGACCGGAGAAGTACCCCATCGTCTTCAGATTACCCGACAAGATCCCCAACCCGATTACGCCCGGAATATAAGGGAATCTAGATCCCTCGCCGATCCCTACCCTGTAACAGAAGCACGAGGACCTGGCCACGGCATATCACGCCTAGGCCAAGAACCAGAAGATCAACCACCCCGATCTGCTACCCCATCGGAACCAGAAGAACTCTCACAGATCGACGAAGATTTCCTCGACTCCGTCCCTGACGCCGCTCGAGCAGACTTCGCTCACGAAACAAACAAAGATCCCTACGACCACCCGACTCAATTCCGTCACTGGTGGGAAGCCATCGTCCTCCCCGAACCACAAACCGCCGTCCAGACAACGGCTCCGCCTCCACCGTGAACCCCTACCCCTATGGCTACCAAAGCGCCAGAAATCAAGGTCGGGCAACCTTCCGCTTTCAACGGCTCGCCCACAGATGCGAACAGATGGATCTTGAGTGTAAAAGCATATTTCCGAATCAACACTCACGTTTACGACACAGACGAAAAGAAGGTCCTTGCCGCCTTGTCTTATTTGACTAAAGGCACCGCCGCCTCCTGGGCCGAAACCTTCTATGCGAGGGTAGACGCCATGAGAACCCCAGATTACGGAACCTGGGCTGAATTCGAATCCAAATTTAGAACTTCCTTCGTAACGCAAGATACCAAGGAAACTGCCACCGCCAAGCTGTCAACGCTTGATCAAAAGAAGTGCGGAAGCCTTGAAGAATATAATTCCCAATTCCGTCTCTTCGCTCAGAGATCAGGAATTACCAACGACAACGCCCTCATCTCGTGGTACTCTCGTGGGCTCCACATCGATCTCTCCACCCGCATCATGGGTATGGATACCATCCCCGCGACCCTAGATGACTGGATCGCGAAAGCACAACATTTCTCCGTGCAGAATTCCCGCATCCAATCATTCAAGAATAACCGCACGTGGAACCCCTCTCCTCACTCCGCGCGCACCGCCAGGGACCCTGACGCTATGGACGTAGACCGACTCAACCTCTCGCCCCTTCAGCAGGCCGACTACATGAAGAAAGGTCTATGCTTCAAATGTGGTCAATCTGGCCATCGCGTCGCTAACTGCCCGAAGAAGGGCGAAGACAGGAAGAAGAAGAAGAACCCGGCCAAGACGGTCCGGACAATCGAAGAACCGCCTTCTGAAGTCCAACAATACATCTCCTCCCTTACGGGAAGGAAGATCTCCCAGACGGAGATTCTGGACGTCATGAAGATGTGTTTTGAAGGGAAAGGAGAGAAGCAGGAAGATGACGAAAGCGTAGGACAACCCGAGGTCGATCGGGTGGGTTTTTGAATCGAGGAGTTAAGTCGACGTTTACTCCTCGTATCCCTGTAATTGTACCTGAAAAGAAGAATGGCAACTCGTTTCGCATTCCCGTCGCGTTCTTCCGCAACACCAGTACAATAATCGTCGACTCTCACGCCCTGATCGACAGCGGGGCATCCATCAATGTGATGGATATGCACTTCGCTATCAAACATCAATTTCCCCTCTCCCGACTCTCGAAACCACTCACGCCACGTAACGTGGATGGATCTCCAAATAAGCAGACCTGCCGCTTCACTACCACCGTCACGATCCGCGTCGACGACCGCGAAATGAAGCAAACCTTTTTCGTTGTCAATTGCGGCAAAGAAAATGCCATTCTTGGCATGCCATGGTTGAAATCCGCGAATCCAATCATCGATTGGGAAACTGGGGAAATCGAACTGCCTCACAAGCACCTATCCCCGGTTAGACCCCGATTCGATCAGAAGCACCTCGTCGAACAGAGGTATCTCGTCCGCTACCTTGGCGGAGATGGCTCAGATTATATCCGTCGCCAATATAAGAAAAGATTCAATCCCGATCTTCTCCGAACGACTCTGGCAACCGAAATAGCCCAGCAGACGATTAAAGAGAAGGTCCTTCTTCCGGCCGCTTTCGCCAAATACAAAACCGTCTTCGAAAAATCTGCCACCGATCACGTCCCTCCAGAAAGGACGTTCGATCACGCAATTGACTTAGATGACTCCTTCATTCCAAAGATAGCCAAAGTGTACCCGCTAAACCCGAAGGAACTCGAAGTGTGCAAAGCCTTCGTCGATGAACACCTCGCCTCAGGAAAGATCGTCCCCTCGAAATCCCCGCAAGCGTCCCCTTTCTTCTTCGTCTCGAAGAAGGATGGTAGTCTTCGACCTTGCCAAGACTACCGCTATGTCAACTCCCATACGATCAAGAACGCATATCCCCTTCCTTTAATCTCCGACCTCATGGATCGACTCAAGGGATCGTCGATCTTTACGAAGTTTGACGTAAGGTGGGGGTATAATAACGTACGGATCAAACCGGAAGATCGCTGGAAGGCAGCGTTCATCACGCCGTTCGGACTATTCGAACCAACAGTAATGTTTTTCGGCCTGTGTAACTCCCCGTCGACGTTCCAAGCCATGATGAACTCCTACTTCGCCGACTTCATCGCCGAAGGATGGTTAGCCATTTACATGGACGACCTCCTTATCCACTCTTCCGATCTCGCCGTTCACGAAGAACGAACTCGTCGTGTGTTGGAACGGCTCCAACAACATGATTTGTATCTGAAACTTGAGAAATGCCAATTCGCTGTACCAGAAGTAGAATTCCTTGGCGTCGTCGTAGGCAATGGCGCCTTCAAAATGGACCCATCAAAGGTCAAAGCCATCGACGAATGGATTACTCCCCGAAGCGTGAAGGAAGTACGCTCGTTTTTGGGATTCTGCAACTTTTACCGCCGCTTCATCCCCTCCTTCGCTACCCTTGCTCGACCTCTCACCGATCTCACCAAGAAGCTTTCTCCTTGGGATTGGTCACCCGCCTGTGACAAGGCGTTTAAGGAACTCCAACTCAAGTTCAAGACGCTCCCCGTCCTCGCTATGCCGGACGTCTCCCGACCTTTTGAGGTCATGACTGATGCCTCTCTCCACGCCTCGGGGGGCGTCCTCATGCAACGTGATGGCAATGGAGACCTTCATCCATGTGCCTATATCTCGCAGACTTTCTCTCCTGCGGAACGCAATTACAACATCTATGACCGTGAACTACTTGCTGTCATCCACGCTTTACAAGCCTGGCGACACTACCTACAGGGTACTGCTCACCCTGTGACGGTTCTGACAGATCATAAGAACCTCACGTACTTTCGCTCCCCCCAGAAGCTTTCCCGTCGGCAAGCCCGTTGGTTGTTAACCCTCGCCGACTATGACCTTCGCTTTGTCCATACCCCCGGCTCTGCCATGGGCCTGGCTGACGCACTCTCTCGCGTTAATTGCCCGGATTCGTCCTCCGACAACCATGACGTGACACTACTCCCTCCCGGTTTGTTTGTTTGTGCCATCGACACCGAACTTCTCGACAAACTAGCGGTGTCTTCCTCCTCTGATCCCCTTGTCCTTGACGCCACCCGCGCCCTCGAACGGGGCACACCCCTCTTCCCTCGGTCCACAGTTTCTGACTGGCACTATGCCGACAGCAAACTTTACTACAAGGGCCGACTCTACGTTCCCCCGGATCATCGTTCGGCTGTCGTCCGTGCCGCACACGAATCCCCCACGTCGGGTCACCCTGGTATTGCTCGTACCACTGACCTCGTCTCCCGTGACTGCTGGTGGCCTGGACTCTCCACCTTCGTCCGCCGTTTTGTCTCGGGTTGTGCCACGTGCCAATCTATGAAAGTCAACACGCACCCCTCCGTCCCCGCTTTGCTGCCGATCGCTTCGACTTGCTCTCGCCCCTTCCAGCAAGTCTCTGTTGATTTGATTACCGGTCTTCCCCTTTCGGCTGGCTTTGATTCCGTTATGGTCGTGGTAGACCATGGCCTTTCGAAGGGGGTAATTTTCCATCCTTGCTCGAAATCGATCTCCGCCGAAGAAGTCGCGGACGTCTTTTTTGAAAAAGTCTTCACTCGATTCGGACTTTACGACAAGATCATCTCTGATCGAGGACCACAGTTCGCTTCGAAATTCGCTAAAGAACTTGCACGAATCCTCGATTATGACCTAGCCCTATCCTCAGCCTACCACCCACAGACTGATGGGGAAACTGAACGGGTCAACCAAGAACTAGAGACCTACCTCCGCATATTCTGCGACGGTAAACCCCATGATTGGACACGATTCCTACCCTTCACGGAGTATGCCCACAATTCCGCCGTCCATTCCGTAACCAAGAAGACCCCATTCTTCTTAATGCTCGGATACGAACCCCGGACCTTCCCCAGTCTAATTAAAGAAACGGCGATCCCCTCGATAGAAGATCGCATGACGTCACTTACTTCCGCTCGTCAAGAAGCCTTAGCTGCACATGACATCGCCGCAAGAGTCATGAGAGAACGAATTTCCTCTTGATTTGTCCCCTGGAAACTGGGCGACAAGGTCTGGCTCGAAGCCAGGAACCTTAATTTCAACTACCCCAGTCGCAAACTCGCCCCGAAACGCGAGGGACCCTTCGAAATCGTCAAGGTGTTGTCCCCCGTTTCTTACCAATTGAAAATCCCGAACACTTGGAAGATTCACGACGTATTTCATGCGTCTCTTTTATCGTCCTATCGTGAAACACCCGAATACGGACCGAATTTCACAAGGCCACCACCTGACGTGGTTAATTCCGAAGAACAATGGGAAGTGGAGAAAATAATCTCACATCGTGGATCCGCAGCTCGTCGCAAATTCCTTGTTAAATGGAAAGGTTACCCGTCGTCCGAAAACTCCTGGGAACCTCCATCCCATTTGAAGAATGCCTCCGATACCCTGAAAGCTTATAAACGGTCGCGTCCCAAAGCTTTCCCTCAGTCCTGCTGAACAGTTGCCCACCACGTCGCTCTCCACCGAAATCATCGAAAACCCATACTTTTCATTATGTCTTCCAATCGTTCTCGCACTTCTCGCCCTCGACGCTCTACACCAGCTGAACAGAACGAACGAAGATACGTCCCATATGGACGAAGAATATGCCCGCCGCCGCCGAACGACCTAAACCTAGCAGTCCTCCGCGACCTTCGCGACATCTCCCTCGCCCGACAGATTGACAATCAGATGGGTCGATACTCCCCTCTGCAAAGTACCCACCAAGCGTTGATGCAGACGCTCCGCTTAGAAACGTTTATCCCTATCCTACATCGCTCCGACGATCAGCAAGCCCAACTAGTGGGCCTATTGCTCACCGGCATTCGTTGCCGTCAAGAAGATGCCCTTCTTAATTTACTCCACCAACTCGGGTTCGAGAACGTTCTCACCTGCGCTCACCGTCGTCGCCTCGAATCCCCTACCCTAGTCGACGCTGGCACCCTTGGCATGCATAGAGCAATCTCCCCTCAAGTGGGACCTACCCACGTCGATGTCCCCACCGAGATCACCCTTCGGGACATGACCTCTATTCGCCACGCCATCGACAGGCGTAATAGCCAGGCATCTTCTGCCTCCTCTCCTCCCCAATCCGCCTCGAGTTCGAACTCGGCAGGATCTTCTGCTACCAACCCCATCGTCGTTGACGACAAGGATACTTCGGACGGAGAAAACATTGTGCCCGTCCCCATCTTACCTCGCGTTCCCCCTCGTCGTCCCCGCGCAATTCCCCTTGTGCCGTTATCCCACGCTGGTCGCACTACGACTAACACCTCTGGGACACCCTCTTCGCTGTCTTCCCCAGACACTGAAGAAACCTTCGGTCTCACTCGTGCGCAAATCGCGAACGCACTCTTCGAGACTGAAGAGCGGCTCACTCTACACGATCACCCCATTTCTCAAACGCCGGCTGAACGCCTGGCTCGTGACGCTCAAGGCGAAGCTCAAACTGGACCGGTCCTTCGCCCCACTCACGCGTTCTATACCTCCTCCTGCTTTGAATGTCACAGGCTTGGACATATCAGAATCAACTGCCGCCTGTACGAATGTCCCACCTGTCGCAACTTCCGCCCGGGTCACAATCAGCGTGACTGTCCCCAGCGTCGTCGTCCGTCCACCCCTCCTCCCGCCGGGGTCCCCTCCGCCTTCCTTCAGGAAGGACTCCCTGACTATGAAACGGACGACCCATTTCCGGAAGAAGCTCTCGCCAACATGACCGGTTCCCCCGGCCCATCCCATGGCGAATTCTAGTCGCGTCGTAAGGTCAGGTGACTTACAAATCTTGAAGGGGGGGTAATGTTACGATTTTTCTCTTGTTGCTCACGTCGCGCCTATCTTATCTCCCAAGCGCCCTTTAGAGATAAGATTACTTACCGTGTATTTTTAGATCGTTGACTTTCGACTCATCTACAGTCAACGATCCCATCATTCCATTGTTCCACTCTTTTGGCTAACAATAGTTATCCAGTGTTTCGGTTCCCATTGTGCTACGCACGCGTCGAACAATAGCTTCCTATTGTTCTCCCTTTATATCCACTTAGACTACCGCGTATATAAACCGTAGCACTACACATGTATTCCCCAAGCTATTCTACGTTGTCTTGCATTACCTGCTCGACTCCTCAGTCGTCTGACTTCCAGCCTCTGAGTCGTTGACGTCCCACTCTTTGAGCGGACGTACTATTCGTGGATAGACCTCGCGTGTCCCTTACCCGGACCACGTGAGAATCCTTTATTTGTAACGAGGCTTGTCTTACGACAACCCACGTAACACTTTGTGTGGCTGGATGAGTCGTCAGTTGATGGTCGGACAAGCCAACGCACCCATGGCTATGCACCAATTGGCCAAGCATGCATTTGACGGGCGGCGTTTATTCGTGGTCAACGCTTCTCAGTTTTACCTGCCTTGGTGTCGGGAGGCATCATCGCCCTCGACATCTTCGAGGGTTCAGTCACGAAAGAGCGTTTTCTCAGTTTTGTTTGTGACCAGGTGGTGGGTAAACATGAGTTTCATTTTCAGTTGCCCTGCTCACTGGCATGGATTATCTCTAGGCACCCAAGCTTACCCCATATCCTGGTCCCAGAAGTGTTGTCGTGATGGACAACTGTGCCATACATCACGACGAAGAGGTACGAAGCATCAGCAAAACACAGAGTCCATGAACACCATTATCTCACTTAAATGACATGGTAACTTCTACACGAAATTCCAGTAAGTTGTACAATGAGAAAAATGAGATCAATGAGTGACAATAAGACGTCAAGGTGGACTTTTTAATTAATGGACTTCACGTTCTACAATGAATGCACAGTACTACGAAGACTGAAATGCGATCTCAAATGCATGAACGAGCGACAACGAGTGATAAGCCAGCGAGAAATGATCTCCTCCACGTGGTGAGGAGACCTCATTAGATTTTGGATTTGGAGAACAAGAGCACAATCCAATACCTAGCATACATAGGTGCAACTGACTTGAGAGCTTCGCGTTAACAAAAATAAGACGCGAGTGGCTATGACGTAAGGGAGGGAGTGGTGGGTAAGCAAAATATTCGAGCAAGCTTCCAACTAGTGAGATAACGGTCCAGGGCATCAATATCCCACACTGTGAGCTCTGGAGGGAACCATGCCTACCTAGCGAGATGGCAGGACAGGTCAAGAGGGGCGAGGATGCGTAATCGCCATGCTCGCTATGCATGCGTGAGGCTAGTATGACGCTGTGATGACGCATAGAGCGTGAGCAATTGAGGCTACGGGTTTGTAAGACAAAGGAGTGAGCCGATGCATTAGCCATTGAGGCTGTGGGTTTGTAGGACAAACTGCACCAACGGGACAGGCCCGGAGCGAAGCGGGTTCGCTGGGATTCTGGCTACACTCGTCCAATTAGCCTCGTATAAAAATTATTAAACCCCAGTAAGCACGAAAGGCATCATATGAATGGTGATGAAGATTACCTGGCACGAATGGTGAGGTTGTTTTTGAGGCGACAGGATCCATTTCGAGGTAGCGAGTCCGTGTTTGAGGTGATAGTAGGTCTGTTTTTGACATATTGGGTCCACTTTTGAGATGGCGGAGTCGTTTTTGAGGTGACGGGCCCATTCGCAACTCGTCGGGTCTGTTGTTGAGATGGTGGGGTCGTTTTGGAGGTGGCGAGTCCATGTTTGAGGTGGCATGTCCATTTTCGACAGGCCCACTTTCGGTCCACTTGGTCCACATCTGAGGCAGTGGGTCCATTTTCAAGACGTCAGGTCTGGCTTGAGATGGTGGGGTCGTTTTTAAAGCGACAGGACCTGATTTGTTCAAAAATGTAGTTGTAGTGTAGTACATGTTTTTCCTAATAGTAGAAACTTCGTCAAATTTCCATAATATGAGGTCATGTGACGAGCCACGTCAGTGTTCGAGCAACACCTTAACTTACTAACCGTGCACACCCCACTCGAAACTGCACACCAACACCAAAATGATTTACATACCCTCAAAATGCTCACCCGTGCCTTCAATCTGCCTGACAGGCCTGTAGTGCCCACCTGCCCTCTTGTTTTCGACCCCACCGGTGCATTTTTAGCCTAACCCGTACGTTTTCAGCTTGACCGGTGCATTTTCAGCTGCACGCACCCTGTCTGCCAGTTTTCGACCTCGCCAGTGCATTTTCAGCCCTGTGCGTATGTTTTGGTCCCACCAGCATGTTTTTGGCCCCACGCGTATGTTTTTGGTGCGTTTATAGCCCCATACATACATTTTTAATCCCACCATTGCGTTTCACGGCTTCCTGTGCACCAGTCCGCCCCCCACACACAAGTTCTGCCCCAAGATCCTCAAGAAAAAACCAGAAGTGCTCGATCTCATGTTTGACTGCGTGATCTTGCCCCGTCCGCCTTGGTATCCCGAAACCCAAGCTGGACAATCACGCACGCACACATGTGGCGTGGCTCTCCTGACTCCTCCACCCCCATCTCCCGCATTTACCAGACAACGCGCACTCGTGCAGCCGCAACATTTGACGCACACCATAGGTTTTTTATTTTGTTAATAACTAACTTCCGTTGTAGCTACGACAATCACGCACGCACACATGTGGCATGGCTCTCCTGACTCCTCCACCCCCATCTCCCGCATTTACCAGACAACGCGCGCTCGTGCGCAGCCGCAACATTCGATGCACACCATAGGTTTTTTTATTTTGCTAATAACTAACTACCATTGCAGCTATGACAATCACACACGCACACATGTGGCATGGCTCTCCTGACTCCTCCACCCCCATCTCCCACATTTACCAGACAACGCGCGCTCGTGCGCAGCTGCAACATTCGACGCACACCATAGGTTTGTTATTTCTATTTTTATTTGCTAATAACTAACTTCCGTCGCAGCTACGACAATCACGCGCGCACACATACTGTGACGTGGCTCTCCTGACTCCTCCACCCCCATCTCCCGCATCTATGCATGCTCGTGCGCAGCCACAACGTTCGACGCACCACAGTTTTTTTCTATTTCTATTTTTTATTAGCAAATAACTAACTACTCTCGCAGATGACCCCGCCGTCGCAAAAGCGGACCCGCGTTTGGAGACCAACCTACTACTATTACTACTAGTTATGAATTCCCAGTGATCCGACTTTCTGAGTCGGCCCTCCATCTGATTAGTCACTCCTTTGATGTACCATTGACCTCCCATTGTCACGCAATTAAGACGCCATTCTTCTCGTTTACCCTGATCCGTTTAATGACACATCAATGGTATTAATAAGGGTCCATGAGTTGTAACTTGTAAGCCTCGAGACTCATTATTTATAATATGCATGGCCTTATTCGCATGGGGCGGGTGGACATGGAAAACTGCTTATGTCACATTAATGCTTATGAAAATGGACTTTAAGTAAAAATCATGGGCTCGAGGTTTTCCTGATGAGGATTGTTGAGGATGAGTGTGGTATGCATCCTCTGACCTTTTTGCATCTGCTATACCTTTTTATTTATTTTGGAGTCATGCAGGTGCGAAACTTGTCTACCTACCCCCGTATTCACCAGATTTCAACCCTATTGAGCAAGCATTTCATTGTATCAAGTCCTGGCTTCGACGACATGAAGAGGATGCGATGTGGCTTGAGGCTCGACCTTGGTTGATCCATCAGGCTGCAATGGCAGTCACTCCAGAGTTAGCAGAGAACTGGATCCTTAATTGCGGTTATCAATTGTAGTCTCATATTTTACCGGCAGAAACCTTGCTTGCAGCTCACATGAGTTGATAGTGCGAACGAGAAATATAGCATTTTTAGCAGAAGTGGATAATTACTACGATATACTAGAGAGGTCAAACATGATTGCAAAGGAGGCTTGGGAGTACACATGTACATGACAATAAATAAAAACACGGAGAGAGAGAAAGAACGATGGAGAACACGACATGGAGAAATAAGAGAGAAGACGACAGAAGTGCAAGACGATCAAATAAAGACACGTACTGTGACGCGAAGGCAACTGCCTGTTACCGCAGCTTACGCGTGTACTGATTACCGTGCTCAAGGGCAGACAAGGACGAAATTCATAAGTGAGGGGCCCACAAGAGTGGGCACCCATCGACGATGACAGACGCCAGACAAGGGGACAACGTGAGGGGCCCACAAGAATGGACACCCATCAACGACGAGAAAGCGAGAGGAATGGGTCGAAAGTCCTATGTGAGGGGCCCACAAGAGTGGGCACCCATCGACGACGACAGATGCCAGACAAGGGGGACAACGTGAGGGGCCCACAATAATGGGCACCCATCAATGATGAGAAAGCAAGAGGAATGGGTCGAAAGTCCTATGTGAGGGGCCCACAAGAGTGGGCACCCGGCATCGACGACGACAGACGCCAGACAAGGGGGACAACGTGAGGGGCCCACAAGAATGGGCACCCATCAACGACGAGAGAAAGCGAGGGGAATGGGTCGAAAGTCCTATGTGAGGGGCCCACAAGAGTGCACCCATCGATGACGACAGATGCCAGACAACTGGACGCGTGTACCAACAAGATGTCACAGCGTGAGGCTATTTGGATGGCACAAACAGAACCAAACACATGCTGCTGGATTTGTACTGCGGCAGTTTGACATGCAAAGCACTGTATGTTAGTGATACAGTTGAATTGCTCATACTGTATCGCAGTGGGACCGCCTCTATGCTTATACAATACCAGCAATATACATCACGGAAAAGGTCACACGGGGTGACATGATGTGACACGACGTGACCCCCCGCCAAATGCGTGACACGACAACATTATTTTACACAGTGCACACCATGTAGTTAACGAGTAAAGTATGTATCGAGAGAATGTTTGCGTAGCATCAAGTAATGCTTCCCGTCGTACGTGAGCTCGAAATATCCCGAGTTCTCTCGATAACCTGAGTGATGATCCAGCATCCCCAAATACCAGACATACACCTTTGAGCTGCTGACAGAGTTCGACAACCTTCTCGCGACTCGCGAGTGATGGTGGGACCTGAATCTTCATCGTCTTCACTGTCTGAGTCCACCTCAATTACATCTCCATGGGCTGCCACCGTCTCCCAACGAACTAAAGCTGCAATTGCCTTATCAGTTGCTACCCCAGTGCTGGACCCAGAACTGCTTATCTCTCGTTCCTCGGCAGGGTCTAGGATCTCCTCGAGTGATAATGGCTCCCCGAATACACGTTGCGTTGCTGGAGAGCGGTAATGGATGTCATCAGTGTCATCTCGCATCAGATAACTGAGGAGGTGGTTGTGCCGCGGGAATACGGATTTTGATGCCTGTTCGGCGGTCGGCGGCGTCATTAGAGTGCCAGTGGTTCTATGGCCTTCATAGCAGCAGCAACGTCTCCCTTCAGCATCCATGACAGCTGCAAGAGCTGGTCGCCAATCCGCATCAACATAGCGATCCCCCAAGATGGGTCATCTCCAGTGGCGGTCCCAACCTGCAAAAATTGGTCATGTTGTATTGTATATTTGCCATGTGTCCCGATACATTATACATTATACAAAAATTCACATTTTTCCTGCCGCCCACAATGGGATCCATGGAAAGTCTATACAAAATGAGATTTATACATTGTGATGACATACATTATGAGCAATTCAACTGTATGTAGCAAAAGTGAGTAACCACCGTATAATTGAAATACATTCCTCACTATCCGACATCTCAAACCGTGCAACAGGAAACGCCACTACTCACAGTCAGACCCACTGTTCATGAAACCCCTCGAAACTCCACCTCTTCCCTGCCTGTCCCTCCCGCATGCACCCCGTATAATCGGCCGTAAGCAATGACGTCCTCACGAAGAAAGATGCATCCAACAGCTCTGCACCCTCCAATTCTGTGCACGCAAAGTACCCAGGAGGGCGAAGACAGGGTGTCAAAATGAGCAAATGCTCGTTGTGTCTTGGCAAGGTGATCGTTGTGATGGGTCAGTGCTGATTGGATGATGGGCAGGAAAGCGTTCGGTGTGGGAGTGGTTTCGGTGGTTGGGTGTGTCAACGAGTCAAGACTTACTCACAGAATGCAATCCGCTCTGAACCCTTTCTCTTCTTGAAAACCTCCAACGCCATACGCGACAGCGCTCACCCATATCAGTTCTTCCATTTTGCGTTCGATCTCACCTGGCCTCATCAGGTCAACGGTCCACTATTCAGCAGATCTCCGAATCTCAGTGCCAAGTTCGGCGTGAGTATCCGCGAACTCCTCGATGTTCACCCTAGCTCCCTTGGGCTTGAGTCGATCGTCGTTTAGCATACGTGACATGATGTCAAATGCGTGAACCCCGCGAGTCGTAGACCGCAAGAAAATCAGCGTATTTCGCGTTCACAATGAGTAAAGAGGTTCTCTGTCTTGTCTACTTCAACATTCAACAGTGGGACTAGGAACAAAGAAAGAAGCTGTAGAACCCCTTCTCGCTCACATCCTATACCGCGCATAGTGCGGGACCTTTACACATCGACTGTTGTTTCATCCTTCCATGTAGTTTCAAGGAACTTACATTCAGCAAGCATCTCCTTCAAACCAAACTCGGCCTCGTAGCCGACGTGGATCATGGGGTGCAAGACTCCATCCATGAAGCGGAAGGGCATGCTGGGTTGGTCAGTTGTATCTCTTCCCTCCTGAAAATTCCACTTCTCGGAGAAGATGAGCTCTTCGAGAGTCCCCGATGCGCGTTCCTCGTGCATCTGCTTACTGAAGAAGGTCACGTAACCTTGGTAGAAGCTTCCGTGCCATGTTTTATGAACCGTCACGAAGAAGGGCAAGCAACCAACTCACTTCTCATCCCCTAGGTGTTCAAAGAAGTTTTCTTGCGTGATAGGTTCTGGAGATTTCAAGGAGGGGCGCTGGTTCTTGGTATCTTGCTCGTAGTAGTCTTTGATGAGCGAGGCGCTCCCACCCAAAGCGTATGTTGCAAGTGCACGATGGGTAACGTGGCTGACCAACTAATCGACAGAGTCCATCTTCAGAGGTGAAGTTAAACGCACTTGTGAAAACGTGTGCGGTTGAAGAAAATGTGGGAGCGGTTGTGATTGTCTTTGAGGACATGCTGGAGGGCAGCGAGCGAGTCAAGATTGCTCCCAGGTAACCTCTGCGGGGAAAGCGTGGAAGGCGGATGTGTAGGTACTGGGAAAAGGGTGTCGAGCTTCTGTTGGTCTGCTACACCATTAAAGGGCACAGGCTGCCGCACAGCAGTGCTGCTGGTGTGCTACCACTGACACCCTCGCGACAGTGGAGCTTCGAGTAATTTATCACCTTTCACGTTCGATTGAACACAAAAGTCCGTCATCCACACCAGTACCCACCTGTCGTACTACTCGGTTCCCCATTGACCAGCCTGATATCAGATTAGTCTATCTCCCGTAAGGGTCTGGGTCTCAACCCGTCGCAATGCGCGTGTCTGCAGTCCGATGCAGCTGATCGCTGCGTCTGGGGCTATAGGTAGAGTCGGTCGAGAGACCAGTACGCGCGGTTGTTTCCTGCCATGGAGTGGAAAACGAACAAAGACAGGCCCGACTTCAATTTTGTTTGTTTTTGGCGTCACTTTGCCTAGGCATCACGACGAGTCTGATGCGTAGTCGAAGCAAGAAAACTATGATACCTGTCGGAGGGTTGTCCGCGACGTTGTAGTAGCGGTAGCACAAAGGCCGAAACACGTGAAGTGGAAATAGTCCGCACAGAAAACATGATCATTGAGGCCCATCATGCCATACATCCCTCCTGGGATATGAGCAGAAGACGCTGCCAGCACGACTCGTGGCCACCTTGTCGCCATTAACGACTCATTTTAGTACTTGATCAACCACAACTGCACACAAACGTTATTGTGACCCACCTCCAAACAATAATTAAGTCCGAGTCGCCAGTCGACGTTAAGACGTACACACAATACCAAGTTAGGGAATGAACCGACACTGTGGCTGCCATCTTGACAGCATACCTGGGAGCGTGCTCAATGTTTACCATCACCTATCCTCGCATTCCGTGTGGACCTGGCAGTGTACACTTACAAGGTATTACGGCCACTGGCGGCGGATGACCTGCATCGGCACACTAGGTACGATACCGCAATTGGCCATCCTGTACGACCAAGGCCAATTAATTGACACAATTGGCCGCCCGAAACGTCTCTCCGAGAAATGCGCAAGAGTGCACATAAAAGAATATGGACTGGACGTACGAGTAGCTATGCTGCCTGTGCCTGGCCTAACACACGGTTCATGGCGCAACTTGAACCACGTTACAATTCCCGTTGTCTAATCCAAAATTCCTTTCTGTCGACCACAGAGCTTCATGTCCAAAGCACGATCAGGCTGGTCACTTGGCGAGCAAGTGCTGGTAGACTTGCATAGCATAATGTATCGCCTCCGGGTCAAGGAGTTGATTTGGTTTTATGCGGGTGGCGTTCCCACACCACCTTTGAGTACGTAAGTTGTGTTTTACTGTGTAGCTGGTTATTTGGCAACAGCTTTGAAACAAAACAGCGTTTACAGTTGTCATTGTCAGTCTACAGTATAACAATAAACGCTTTACTGTAATTGGCATCGTCCAGCACGGGTCAAATACGGATGATTATCAAGCACTCAGCAGAGAGACTCTCTTTCGGGAGTCCGGGACTTTACTACTCAGGCTATTCGTGCACGCCACTAGGCGGAGATGTTTGACAGTCTCCAGCCACCACGTACCACGTAATTTCCACGTTGTGCAAATTGGCAATGCACGCTTGGCGACATTTTCGCCTGGAATGTATGATGGTGAGAACCTTGTCCCTATTTCAGGACTTCCCCTGATCCTATATGTACGAGAATACGCGAGTTCCGCTCAAAGGCTACCGCTTAATGGAAGTGTTCGTTCCGTGTAAACGCACTCTTCTGTTTTCTCGCCACATATACTCAGGAAGCGTCACCTAGAGGGTTAATTGCTCCCCATCGCAAGGCTCACCTCTCCCATCACCACCACTGGCTCCTCACCCTCTTACTCTGGCCTAGTCGTCGGCGGACTCATGGCCATCCAGTTGTGTGGAAGCAGTGGTTTTTTTGACTTTTCTGACGCTTGTACCCGAGCGTCATGGAGCGCACTCTTACCTTCGGCCCTGGTCGCTGCTCTGTGTATCTTTAACGTGCACGTGCCTCTCCCGTCCATCTTTCGCAGATTCGCAACCCGTGTCAAGACTCCATTCCATGCTTTCTTGACACTGCATGAAGCAGAAGAGTTGAATGTTGCCGTGCCTAAGACGAGATCCGCGCTCGAGGACGACCAATGCCTCGTGGTCGATAACGCCTTTCACCTCCGGCGGAATGGCCTTCTGACCTTCATTGCACTCGTCCAAGCACTGTCATGCCTTGCCACGGGAGTACACAGTCTTCTCACAGGCAATGATGATACCTGGATAGGAACCACAGCTATCCTTGTTGGCTTTACTTGGATCTACGGTGTTTGCAAGCCAACTTTTTGGCCAAAAGCGACCGCTCACCTTGATCTCTTCGCATTATATGTTACTCATCTGCTACTTGCCGTCCTTCTCATCGGAGGAACGATTTATGAGCATGAAATATTATATGTTCCGATGCCGCCCTGCCTGCAACTCATCCAAATGGTGGTGAATTCAGTTGCTGTTATGGCAGGGCTAGCCATCGTGGCTACCACGCCTTTTGAGCTTCCGAGCATCCATATCCAAAAGTCTCTCGTAAGTGGAAGTTTCCTGTGACCTTGCTTCGAGAACTGCTTAACGCCGCGCCTCCCAGTACATCAAATACTCTCCCGAAGACTATGCGACGATTCTTGAATGGCTCACGTTTAGATGGGTGTACCCACTTATCAAGCGAGGCACTGACACAACATTGAACGAGGAGGACGTTTGGGACCTGAGTCCAACAGTACAGTCTCGACCTGTCTTTGCTAAGTTCACCAGCATTACGTGAGCATGTGATTGTTCCTAAGTGCCGAAACTTTTGCTCATGGTATACGACAGGCGTCTATCACTGTTTCAATGTCTATTCGCCGCCAGTTCATTGGATCTCGTGTGAGCCCTCCCGCGCATTTGACAGAATGCTGTGCTGAGAACTTCCAGCTGTGACTTTCTTTTGACCATAATCACCATCGTGTTTACCTATGCTTCCCCATATTTCCTACGGTGCGTGTGATTATGATATAACAAGCATTTCGATGTCACTGATCACTGTACATTCTCAGACGCATACTAGAATCCATTGACAACCCATCACCAGAGAGCCGCTCTCAAGCATATATCTACGCCTTCCTGGCGTTCTTCTGTGCCCTGATCAAGGTGAATGCATATGCCAGCAATAGTGTCACGATTCCTTACGTAGACTACTCGCAGGCAGTAGCCGATGCTCAGCATCTATGGTACGGTAGACGGGCCGCAACACGTCTACGTGTTGTGCTCATGGCCGCTGTCTATGATAAAGCGCTCAAACGCCGAGATTACTCTGGCGTCATTGACCAGTCCAAGGTCAAGGAGACCATTTGCGAGAAAAATGGCCTTCCAGCATCAGAGAATCATAACTCTGATGACCCGAAAGCTGGAGCAGATGTGGGCAAGATCGTCAACTTGATGGCTGTCGATGCAAACAAAATCGCGAAGGTGGTCTCTGGAGCCCATTTAATGTTCGGAAGTAAGGCGATTTTCGCGTAGTTGAGTGATCGCTGATAGAAATGTCGTTCGGTCTGCAGGTCCTCTGGAGATCGTTATCGCGTTAACTTTCCTGTACAAGTACGTCCTTTGTTTTACTCTGATTCTTGTTGCGCTGGCTCGTCGTTGATACACAAAAGTCTGCTTGGCATGTCCGCATTCGCAGGCTTTGTTGTTCTGCTCGCCGGATGGCCGCTTAACAGCTATGTCGCAAGACGTAATATCCGCATTCAGAAAGGGTTATCAGCCTCGCGTGACAAGCGAATGGCAGTTTTAAGTGAGCTCATCAATGCCGTCAAATTCATCAAGTTCTTTGCTTGGGAGGAACGCTGGATTCGGCGTGTCATGGATGCGCGCAATGTTGAGTTAAAGTGGATAACGAAAGGTTAGTGTTGCCTGCTAACTTACGTCACCTGTTTCGTTCTAACTGACAACGTTTGAAGCCCGAATCAATTCGGTCATATTTTCGGCAATATGGATATCAGCACCCATAATGGTGTCTTTGATCTCGTTCTTTACCTATGTTTACCAGGGAAATCAACTCACTGTTTCTGTCGCGTTCACGGTGAGAACATTTGATACACTGACTGTATCCGGAACCTTATAACGCCTCTGTAGGCCATCTCGCTCTTTGCTATGATTCGGTTTGTGGTGTTTACCTGGTACTAACCTTTCCTGCTCATCTTTTGCTTAGGCAGCCATTGAATGTCATTCCGTCATGGATTGTGCAGGTCCTTCAGGTAAGATATGCCGTTCGCAGCCGAGGTAAACGAGCATAGCCTAATTAGCTGATACTAGGCAGGCGTTTCCCTCAAGCGCATGGAGACGTTCCTGAATGAAGGAGAGGTGACGGAGCAAGTTTCCTCACTCAAAAAGACGGCTATCTCGATGGCTGTTGTACAAGCACACGACGGTCTCGCTATCGAGAATGGTTACTTCAAGTGGAACGTGGTGTCTGAAAATAAAGAAGGGTATTGCACGCTGGCGCACTGCTGTAAATCAGGATCTGTGTGCCCGGGCGACGGCACCGATGTATTGGACGATCATACATTCGGGTTGAGAGATATATCGGTACGGTTCCCAGAGGGAAAACTTTCTGTCGTCACTGGGCCGACTGCCAGCGGGAAGACGGCTCTCCTTGTGAGTTTTCTCCCCGCTCACAGAGAAGTTGATGATGTAATGTTTGAAGTTGGCGTTACTGGGCGAGATGACCATCACAGGCGGGAAACTCATCATGTCCAAGGACACACTCCAGGTCGACGAGCATGGCAACACGTGTTCGATATCTTACGTCGCTCAATCGCCTTGGTTGCGACAGCAATCTATTAAAGACAACATTCTTTTTGGGTACCCATACGATGAAGAACGATATCACGCGGTGATCAAATGTTGTGCACTTCTGCCGGACTTGAATATACTGGAGGATGGTGATGAAACCGAAATTGGAGCTCGGTAAGTGTGACAGTTTCTGGTGCCATCAACCCTATCAAGGTTGACAACTGCAGGGGCGTGAGCTTGTCCGGCGGCCAGAAGGCAAGGTAAGCAGAGAGAGTCATCTTCCTTGAGTTTTGTTCTGATAGTCTTTGCAGAGTTGCACTGGCTCGTGCTGTTTACGCTCGCACGAAATACGTTTTATTAGACGACCCCTTAGCGCTCTGGTATGTCTCGTCACTTCACTTCTGATCCCCTTTCTTAGTTTCATGTAGGACAGTCACACAGCACGTTTCTTGTATGAGAATCTTCTGAGCGGGCCACTGTTGGCGAACCGTACGGTGGTACTTAAGGTTACCTTGGGCATTCTGGATATCTGCTCACTTCCTCTTCAGATTCTTGTCACTCACCACGTCGAGCTTGTCCTTCCTGGCGCTCATTACCTGATCCGTATGCTCGATGGTCGGATAGATAGCCAAGGCACAGTGAAAGACCTTCGTGTCCAGGGTGCATTGGACGGTATAATACCGGATACTTCAGCAGAGATACACGAGCAGGGAGATCCCGCTGAACGGTCTGTGTTCTCGGCCGAGGCTATGGTAGCACCTGACATCGTCGAGCTGGGACAACCAACAGCCCCTGTAAAGAAACCTCGAAGGCTGATCGCTGAGGAACACCGCCAACAGGGAGGCGTCAAGTGGTTAACTTACAAGGCGTATCTCAGGGCGTCGTACGTCTCAGTCTCTCAGAATTTACACCCAGAAGATTGATAGAACATTAACTAGATCATACTGGACATGGATCACCCTGACTTTCTTGGTCGTGTGCTCGCAGGCTTGAGCGTCGTCGACAAGCTATGGATTCGGGTTAGTGCGCACTATAAGATTGAGAGACGAGTCGGCGTTGACGCAACCACAGGAATGGGCCCAAGCCTATGGAAATCGTGTCGTAATGTCATTATATGCACCGATTTCGAATACGTTCACTGAAAGCGGGACTCTGGTATCGACCAATCTGATTCTATCTCATGAATCCCATGACTACTCCTCACTGTCCGATGCTCAGTTCTCGTCGCTCCCCGACGCCAACAAACACCCCATGTTCTATGTTGCTGTTTGGGGGATGATCGGGTTTGTGTTCGTCATCGTTAGTGTGCTATCCGCTTCAGTGCAATATAGTGGAGCTCTGAGAGCCTCGCGTTCTATGTTCCACCAACTTCTCCACAATGTCGTTCGTGGTACGATGCGCTGGCACGATACCACTCCCCAAGGTAACACCAGACATGTATGTCCCAATATCTTACTGATCTTAGTTTCGGGGGTGTGACGCAGGTCGAATACTCAACCGGTTCGGCAAGGACATCGAAACGATCGATAGTAATCTAGGAAGCTCCCTTGCAGCGGTCAACTCGTCACTTACAGCGTTCGCAGGTGCTATCCTCACTATCGCGTGAGTTCGCATACACTATATACAGTTTATCAAGGGGTTGATGCAGTCTCAATAACAGTTTCATTTTCCCGTTCTTCCTTGTTCCAGCAGCAGTCCTCGGAATTTTCTACTACCGTCTTGCGATTTGCTACCTCCGGACTGGCCGAGATCTTCGCCGTATGGAGTCGAATTCTAGGTCACCTATTTTCTCCGGGTTTGCGGAGCTGTTGGATGGTATTGTTACAGTTCGAGCATTTTCAGCAGAACGTCGCTTCATGGACGATCTGCATCACAAGATCGACACCACAACCAAGGTTTGCCATGCGATGCAGTTAACATCATTTCACCCGTCGCTCAATACTTCTTCTTGTCAGATGTGGTACAACTTCTGGATGAC